>CM076578.1:62386484-62626651 GCA_034641835.2 Pinus albicaulis | reverse complement strand
TGTTATGCTACATGTTTCAGGGAGAACATTGGTGTTACACCATTTTTTGGTCATCTAACCTTTTATCATTAGATGGACCCAAGTACACCATGTAAGACCAGTTTTACCCCAAGTAAAACTGCTTTCACTATGTTAATTAGGAAACCCCAAAAGGAATAATTAATTAAACCATAATTTAATTATTATTCCCAATCATGTTTAACCCACAAACAAAGAAATTAATGAGATAAACCCATAGTTATCTTATTATTTTCTAGGAATAATTATTTAAATAATATTCCTTGTTAAATATGACCAAATCAACCACCATTAATCAAATAAATCATTATTTATTTGATTATATCCCAACCACTTCTTTAAAAAGATAAATAAATCATTTATTTATTTATTTTTCACTAATCAAGGGATTTGACCCAAGTCAAACACCCTTTCCCTCCAACAAATAATAATAAATATTCCATAGAGGTGGATCTAGATTTGATTAACATTATTTTAATCATGCACCAAGATCTAGAATGACCCAATATTTTGTTATAAATAGGAGGGTTTTCCCCATCATTCTTCACCTTTTGTTGCCTATTAGATCACCCTGGATCTATACACTTGGTCTCATTTTCTACCATTTTTGCTCCCATTGAGCTCTATCTTCTACATTTGGTTTTCTACATCTACAAGAGAGAGAAAGCTTAGATCTGAAGTGCTGAGGACTACAAAGAACCCATCCCATTGAGGAGATCTGGATACACCTTCTTGTTTCCTCCCAGGTGCCCCGTAATATAAAAATTCATTCAAAAATCGTGTTCTTGTCTTGTCTGTTGGATGCATGGAGCAAACTCTTTACTTTACTGCTTAATGTCTTTCCATTTATAGATCTGTTTGTTGCAGCATTTTAACTACTAATCGCAGATCTGAAGATGTTTGGTAGCCTCTATTGTTGTTAGGGATATTAGTTATGCGTAGCTAAAGTGGTTCTTTTTCGTACACTTCGACGAAGAATTCATACTAACAAATGGCGACTCCACACGGGTTTTAAATTACGACCGCCGTCGTTTTTCATATTCCTGCATATCCAGCTACTTCAGGCCCTAGGGCTTCTTTTCAGCTGCTTAGTTTTCCTCTTTTTATGTCATTTTTCTCACATAAAACCCTAAAACTTAAAATTTCTAACTTCCGTGTGTTTCTGGCCCTATTGCGCAGGTAAGCGACACCAGCCGCAACTGAGACGGCAACTTTTCTGAAAATCTGCCGCCGAGACAACCGGAACAGGGGGGTCGACCCCGGCCCAAAACCCGCGACCCGACTTTTTCCACCATTTTTTCCGCAATTTTTCTGCAATTTTTCTGGGTTTTGCTGCAGCTTTTGCCAGGGTCCTCCAGCCTCTGTCTCAGCCTATTTTGACCAAGTTCTGATCTGTTTTTACTCATCTAAATGGGAACCTAGCCCCTTAGGGCTTTAGTACCCTCCACTTTTTGTGGAAGAGTTTTAGCTGTTTCAGCCGTCGGTTTCAGAGCTTCAGCCCCCTCTTTTTCAGATCTGTTACCTGCCCCTTAGGGCTTTAGTACCCTCCACTTTTTGTGGAAGAGTTTCAGCTGTTTCAGCCGTCGGTTTCAGAGCTTCAGCCCCCTCTTTTCCAGATCTGTTACCTCCCTTTCAGATCCATTGAAATCAGCCTCTTTTCCTTTCAAATCACCTCCTGTCGTTTTGTTTGGACCTCCTTTGAAGGCCTCCACCTTGCCCCCCCGGTTTTTGCTGATTTCCCTTTTTCCAGCCACCTTGACCTCTGTCTCTTGGCTGTGACCTGCACCCCTTGTCTGCAGCTTTATCCTCCAGATCTCTGTCCCCTTTGACCCCAGATCTGTCGAGCATCCTTTGTGTGTGTTTCCATAGTTTTCCCCTTTCTTTTCAGCATAGTTGTGAGAGACCCACCTTCTTGAGTTAGATAGATGCATACGTAGCCGTTATTTTTCTGTTATTTCAGCATTTTATTTCTGTTCTCTGTAGTTTTATTTTCAGCTACGTAGCACACTTTTTTCTTGCTCTCAAACAACGGAAAGGGTTTAAAAATTAAAATCAACGCACACCACACACTGACCCTAAGTGAAGAAGCGCCCGGTTTACACCGCCTGGAAAAGACTCTAAAATCAATTGTCACTGCACCTTTTCTGCCCTTGACCTTCTTGATTTTGTCCCTTTCTGCCCTTGTCAGTTTCCTTCTTCCTGTCATCATTGCGCCCCCAAGGCGCCTTTCCCGGAGACTTCTTGGCATTCACCCTCAGTTTCCGGTTGATCGACCTGCTCCGCACCGCCGTCGTCGAGCCAGTCCACCTTCGAGTCCGCACTCCGACTCCTCTCCTGATTCATCGGGTCCCCCTCCTCCTTCCGGTTCTCCCCCTTTTACCTTCACCATGTCTGGACCAGGGCCTAACGCTAGCGGTTCTCCCGGCCCCAATGCCGGCCCTACTTCTAGCGGAACCATCACAACCACTACTCCGGCCACCCATGTGCTGCCGTACATTGCAGGCCTCAACCTCCCCGATTTCCGTCAGTTGATTAATGATCCCATTCACCACAATGCTACCTGGCCCACTATGCCCACCAAGCTGCCCTCAGATATCCCTAAATTCGAGGGCCTTACTGGAGAAGATCCAACCAATCACGTCCGATCTTTCCACATGTGGTGTTCCTCCAATTCCATTATCGATGACTCCATCCGTCTTCGTTTGTTCCAACGCACGCTTACCGGCAAAGCTTCTAAATGGTATGTCGAGCAGGCCACTTCCTCCCATACCACGTTCGAGACTCTTGCCCAAGCCTTTTTGTCGTACTTCCAGCTCCCTCTCCGATACGACACTGGCACGGAGCTCTTGACTTCATTTAAGCAATCCTCTTCCACACGCCTTTCTGCCCATGTTCAGGAATGGCGACGAAGACGGGGCTTATGTCGAGCCCCTCCCTTTGAAGATCGGGTTTACATGGACTGGTTCCTTCGCACCCTCCCGTCTCCCATCGGCAAAGATGTCGCCTCTCACTTTCCTCAATATGAAGAAGCCGCCCTCCAAATAGCTTTAAAATATGACCTGATCTATGCTCAATCTGGTTATGTTTATACCGTTCTCCCTGACATCCCCAGGCCCGGTGGCGCTAACGCCCCGGGGGCATCTCATTCCGCCGACGGTATTGTTGGATCTCTTTCCCACCCATCTTCTCACCCTCCTATGAGCTATGGTCTCCCTCAGGGAGGGGCCAGCACCTCAAGCACTCTTCCCCCTCCCGGCAACATGTATCCAGGATACGGCATGCCTCCTCCTTTTGCCCAACCTCCTGCTTACCTCAATGTCGCCCAGCCCAACCCTTACTTTTATGCACAGCCTGGTGCGCCAGCTCCTCCAGCATATGCGCTTCCGCCTCCCTTGCCTCCTCACAACCCGCAACAGCACTTACAACCCCCTCCAGGGCAAGTATTTGCACAGCAGGGTGCGATTAATCCCCCTTCTTCTCAAAGAAGGCGGAGAGGCAACCAGAACACATCTGCCCCCGGTAACCGAGGACCCAATTCTGGTGTTGACCCTAACACTAGCGACCAGCCTCAGGGCATTCCGCCCAGGCCGGACAGGCAGCTTCGCACAAACAAGCCCTGTTCGTGTTGCGGTGTTTACGGTCACTACACTCACGATTGTCCTCTCTTACCCCAGATGCGACAGATGTGGGAGTCTCAAGCCACATTGCGCGGACAACACGCCTCCCCTCACGCTCCTCCTAATGTGGCCACTACCCAGCCAGCTGTGTTCACTGATCCTTTCCCTCAACAGGGACTCGTGGCTACCCAACCCCCCGACAGCCATGCAGCCACACCCTCGTCCATTTCTGGTTCCTCTGACTACCAGATCCTTATGATGCGCTCCGCTCCGTCCCCTTCCGTCGACCTTCACCTTCAAACTCGGTCTCGCCAGTACCCCAAGCCTCCTGCTCAGTCTGCTCCCGAGCCTCCATCTTCAGGTTCTACAGAGCCTCTTTCGACACCCAGTGGCCCCTTACACATCCCTCAACCCAAAGTTGAGGTTCACCCAAAGATTCCAAAGGGTCCATTACGCCGAAATGCTACTTCCGGTCGAGCCGCCCAATCGTACAGTATAGTAGATGATTTGGCACAATCCCCTGCTGCCATTTCCACACTGGAACTCCTCCAGTCGTGCCCTTCCCAACGGAAGGCTCTACTATCTGCCGTAGGCGCTGTTGATCCTGCTGATGACCAAATGATTGTTTTCGACGCCACTCAATCGGACCACCCTCCTCTTCCTCCTTCCGTTGCTTTCCAAATCCCAGTCAAAATCCGGAACGCCACCGTATCCCGGTGTATAATTGATGAGGGGGCATCCACCTGTGTGATGTCCGCTTCGGTTTGGAAGCAACTCGGATCCCCTGAGTTGGCCCCTTCCACGATCACCCTTCGGGCGTGGGATGGTCATGCCTCCCAGCCTATTGGCCTGTTTCGTAACTGTCCCATCACCCTCGCCGGTAAGACTATTTGCGTTGATGTCGAAGTCATTGACGCCCCTCTAGACTACAACATTCTATTGGGGCGAAGCTACACCTATGCCATGTCTGCTGTCCCATCCGCGGTCTTCCGCAAGATGTATTTTCCACATAACGGGAAGATAGTCACCATTGACCAGCTATCGTATCATGAGCCGTCGTCTCAGTCCTCCTCCGAGACGACCATCTCTTCTGTAGCCAACAAGCAAACCGTCGATTCCTTGACCAGTGTCTCCCCCGGCGTTTATAAAGATTCCACCCTGCTTGGTACTGTTCCTCACCTTCCCCCCCCTCCTATTACGGATCCCAGCTTGTCGAATATTTGCATGATGCAATCGTCTCAGGCTGCCCATAAACGGCCTGCCTCGGCTAGTCCGCACCCTCCCCCCGCCCTCCGCAACCCGCTCCTAGCCATTCATCTCCGCCAGCCGGACCTCCTCCTTCCGGCCCTCCCCCTACAGCTGGTATCCCCGAACCTCTTTATCCTCCAGGCTCGGTCCCCCCCGGCCTTAACCATCTTGGAGCCGTACCTCCTGGTCACTACCCTGCTGGACAGATCCCCTTCTTGGCTCCCCCTCCTGGAGTATATTCTGTCCCCGTTATGGCCACCCTCTCTCTCCCTAACTTGACCTTGGGTATTCCAGTTTGGTACCTTGACCCCCCGGCCGCCACCCCCCCTGGTCACCCCAAACCTTACAGGGCTTTGACACCGGTTCAACCGGTCCCCCTCGCTTCCTCCATAGCCACTGTGCCCCCAGCACCTCCACAGGACCCTTCTCCTGTTGTGACGGCTCCCGGGAAGACAGGCAAAGCCCGAAGGGGGGCAACCCATCACGATCCGGCCCCCCAACATCCGTTACCCCCCCACGACCACCAAAGCCCGCCATTCGATGCGCTTTGTGTGATGTCGTCGGTCATGCCACTCACATGTGTCCTGAATTGCCCCACCTCAAGCTTCTGGTCAACGATACATTCCCCGACTCTGATCTCCCAGAAGTACATGTCACTATCCCCGACTCCCTCCCAAAACTCAAACACTTGCGCACAAACCACCCTTGTGCCTTGTGCGATTTTCACGGCCATTACACCCACCTTTGTCCCCGCCTTGACGAGTACCGTTCCTCCTTGGACTTGTACCGCCAGTTCAAGGCCGCTTCGATCGGACCAGAGGACATTCACATTCCGCCTCCCGCTGTTATGCCAACGGAGCCCTCAGTCACCATTTTGTACCTGTCATCATCCATGAGACCATTGGGGAACGTTCCATCTGAATCCTCCCCTGTTGTTTCGCTTGACCTTCCTTCAGCGGTCATCTTGGGCTCAACATCGGTAGATCCGTTATCTACTTACTCTTTGGTCACCCATTGTGACGATGCGCATGTGAACCTCTCTTCTCATGATGATGATTAAGGCCGCTTCACCACGTCAGGTAGTTCTTCTTCCACTAGTCACCCCATCTTCTATCACGATGACGACATTATGGAAGAAATTCCCACCCCTGACTTCATTTATTCCCCCTTACATCGAACCCATGCGTTCACACCACATCCACCTTGTGGTCATTACATCGAAACCCAATGTTTGGGTAAGGGGGCACCCACATTTGAGAGACCAAGAGAAGCCATTCTCCACCACTCTCCTAGTGTATCTGGTCGTGTTGACTCTAGTCCCCGTATTCTTCCACATTTAGAAGAACCTCTAGAGTCCCATATCACTTCAGATCACTCTCGGGACGATACCCCTTATCGTTCCCTCATCTTACATCAGCAACCCAGTCTCTTAGACATTATTATTGACCAACCTATAGCTTTTCTACGAGAGCATCAGTTCATTATCTCCAAATCCTCCTTTTGGGATAGTGACACCCGGTATGCCAATTCGGAAACTTAAAGTCCATTTGATCCCTATATGCAGTACCAAAAGAGATTGGTAACACTCCATTTCCTTTCTCAAACTGCATAACCATAACCAGAACAAATGGCACACTACATCATTAAAATGTGGTTAGATTCCCCTTTTTATAAATACATTTTGGCATGCCCACAGCATGTCACACAAACTCAAAAAATGGGGGCACCACCTGCCCCTACATACATCACTGGGGGCACCATACGCCCCCCATACATAGACTTACGACATGCCCATAGCATGTTCCAAAAAACTGGGGGCACCATACGCCCCCCCCCCCATACATATACATCCGACACGCCCATAGCATGTTACAAACAAAATCCAAAAACTGGGGGCACCATATGCCCCCCCATACATTCTGGGGGGCACCACTTGCCCCTACACACATCCGAGAGGGCACCATATGCCCCTATATCTGGCCAATACACGACGAACGCCCTGATCTGCCTGGATCTCTGTCCGAAGTGTTCCCAGATCCCTCTCTCTCCGATTGACCCGCAACTCTGCCATACCTGCACAACCACATTCTTTTTGTCAGGGTACAGATCGGGAAAACCGTAACCACACACCACAACCCAACTCCCAGCCATCAAACAGCACCAAACCCCCCTCATCTCCCAGGTCGCAGTTTTCTGCCATTTTCTGGACCAGGTCGCACTTTTTGCCCTAATACCTGCGTCCTGGGTCGTACTTTTTGCCCCAAAAAGTGCGACCCGGCCATAGAGATGAAGGAGGGGCTGTTTCTGGGGGTTTTGGGCCCTAAAATGCAAATGTCATCCAACAACATGCAAGAGCAAGGTTAGGCCTCGTACCTCCAACTGACAGATCTCGCTTCCAACGGTCGGTTTGTCCGCTACGTTCGCCGCAAGATTTAGGGCCTTCTCTCCACAGTCACCACAGCAACAATAGCAAATGAATGATTTTGGAGGGAAAACTGCCTCATTCAAGAGAACCCATGTTTCTCCTTTCGACTGCTGCAACCACACCGTAGCCCCGTTCGACGAACCGTCAGCACCGCTGGGCAGATCTCACCGAGCTCTCAAATGGGTTTTAGTTAGTTTTTGGTGATTTGATACTTCACCCGGACACATTTTTTCCACGAAGGGTTACTTCACCGCTCCTTAAATCGAATTTCCTCACTTACGACACTTGTACTTGGGGCACCATATCGCCCCCTTACTTGTCCATGTTCGTGTTGATTTTCGTCATGAGTGCCCACCTTGTACTCATGCTTCCTTGGTCCCCCATTGGGGCCTTTACTGTGTGGCAACACTATCATGTCGCCCTTGTTTAGAGCATTCGAGTTGAGTCATCATTGCATTCATGGAGTCTATCCCGTGGCCTTTTACACCCTACTATAGCCCTCCATTCTTTTGGCTTGGTTCCTCTCTTGTGTCGCATATCATGACCTTCAGCCCCACTGTCCCCTATCCTTTCGATATTGTGCCAGTTGCTGCCATGTCATTCATGCCCTTTATGCTCTAACAAGGGAAGTCGTCCATTCGCCACTCCATCCTTCCCATTTCCACCATCATCATTAGTGTCAGTCTGTCAGTCGCTCTATTGTTCTTCTCTCGTGCCTTAGTTGAGGATCTCTCATTGCCTCACCTACGGCGGACCTCCTTCTGTCGACATCAGCACATTTATTCCAGAAGAAAGGTCTAGAGGGCGGTGTACCTTGGTTCCAGCTTCCACTCTTGTTCGGTGCCTCGGATCAGGCAGGGGGATCTCTCACTTCCCTTTGACTTGATTACTTCTCCAGCTCCTTTTAGCATGATCGAGATGAGTATACTGGACAGTCCAGTGACCCAGCAGCAGCTCTTGATGATTCCCGGGCGTGTGTGAGATGTCTCAGCCCTCATGAGGGGGTGGCCCTGCAGGTAGCCCCCCACATGCCCAGATGACCTCTTCATTGCAGCCTTTCATGCCGCTCCAGATTTTGATGATGTTGGCCTTAGCCACTTGCAGCACCTCTATGATTTGCATGTATCAGTCAGATTTTGTGAGCCCTTCCCCATTTACAGGGGGCATTTGAGTTGTATTTATCTCATGTACTCAGATGATATTGTACTAGTCCTGGCTGTTATCCCAGGCACAGCATGTATATGAGACTCTTCATTGTATTTTTATCTGGCTCTTGATTATGCCAGCTGTACTCTATGGTTCGGTCCCTTGTTCACTGGACGCACTATTCTTTTGTACTTTGTCACGGCGGGCATAGGTATGCCTCCCCCGTCGCCTTCAGCACAGGTACCCTCTCATAACAGAGACTTGTTGCACCTGCGAGTCTCGTCTCCTTAGGGTCTAGTCCTTCAGCACACTATCTACCTCACACTTCTCTCTCTGACATCCCCTTTTGTTGTCTGGTGATTGTATTCTTACAACGTACTTCGGTCATACGATTTGCTCCTGACACTCGCACGCTGGGGGGAAATCTGTTACACCATTTTTTGGTCATCTCACCTTTTATTATTAGATGGACCCAAGTACACCATGTAAGACCAGTTTTACCCCAAGTAAAACTGCTTTCACTATGTTAATTAAGGAAACCCCAAAAGGAATAATTAATTAAACCACAATTTAATTATTATTCCCAGTCACGTTTAACCCAAAAACAAAGAAATTAATGAGATACACCCATAGTTATCTTATTATTTTCTAGGAATAATTATTTAAATAATATTCCTTGTTAAATATGACCAAATCAGCCACTATTAATTAAATAAATCATTATTTATTTGATTATATCTCAACCACTTCCTTAAAAGGATAAATAAATCATTTATTTATTTATTCTTCACTAATCGAGGGATTTTGACCCAAGTCAAAGTCCCTTTCCCTCCAACAAATAATAATAAAATATTCCATAGAGGTGGATCTAGATTTGGTTAACATTATTTTAATCATGCACCAAGATCTAGAATGACCCAATATTTTGTTATAAATAGGAGGGTTTTCCCCATCATTCTTCACCTTTTGTTGCCTATTAGATCACTCTGGATCTATACACTTGGTCTCATTTTTCCGCCATTTTGCTCCCATTGAGCTCTATCTTCTACATTGGGTTTTCTACATCTACAAGAGAGAGAAAGCTTAGATCTGAAGTGCTGAGGACTACAAAGAACCCATCCCATTGAGGAGACCTGGATACACCTTCTTGTTTCCTCCCAGGTGCCCTGTAATATAAAAATTCATTCAAAATCGTGTTCTTGTCTTGTCTGTTGGATGCATGGAGCAAACTCTTTACTTTTCTGCTTAATGTCTTTCCATTTATAGATCTGTTTGTTGCAGCATTTTAACTACTAATTGCAGATCTGAAGATGTTTTGCAGCCTCTATTGTTGTTAGGGCTATTAGTTATGTGTAGCTAAAGTGGTTCTTTTCGTACACTTCGACAAAGAATTCATACTAACAAAACCGAGAAAGATAATAAGCTCTAATTTCATGAAAAATCTTCTAAATAAATAACAACGAGGCATAATTTCACAATTATGCTCACTAGAAGTTCCAACATCAAAATCATCTATTTCTGCAGATCTCCAACAAGTCTTGGACAATCATTCCAAGGTGTTTGAAACTCCCAAAGGACTCCCACCTGTTCGTGATCATGATCATGCTATTCATTGATTGTAGGAAGTGTTCCTCCAAACATCAGGCCTTATAGATATCCTTATGTCCAAAAGAGTTAAATTGAATGTATGATTGCAGAAATGTTAGAGGCGGGTACAATTCAACCTAGTCAAAGTTCTTTCTCTGCTAATGTAGTATTGGTACACAAGAAGGATGGATCATGGCGAATGTGTCCGGATTATAGGGAGCTCAATAAGCTCACCATTAAAGATAAATTTCCCATTCTTGTGATTGATGAAATATTGGATGAATTACGTGGAGCAATTTATTTTACTAAGTTGGATCCTCATTCAGGATATCATCAAATTAGAATGAAGACTGAAGATATTCCAAAAACAGCATTTCGAACTCATGAGGGTCATTATGAATTTTTGGTCATGCATTTTGGCCTTACCAATGCACCTTCTAAATTTCAAGGGTTCATGAATTCCATTTTCAAACCCTTCCTTAGAAAATTTGTGCTAGTATTTTTTGATGATATACTAATCTACAGCAGGTCTTCGAAGGATCATGTTGAACATGTTGACAGGGTGCTCAAACTATTGCAGGAGAAACAATTATATGCAAAAAAATCCAAATGTTTCTTTGGAGTACAAGAGGTGGAATATTTGGGTCACATTGTATCTCACGAGGGTGTTAAAGTAGACCCTAACAAAATTAAAGCCAGTAAGGAATGGAAAGTCCCCACAACCATAAAGAAGTTGCGAGGATTTCTCGGGTTAACAGGGTATTATCGCAAGTTTGTTAAGAATTATGGGAGAATAGCAGCACCTCTAACAACATTATTGAAGAAAGATGCATTTTCATGGACTCCTGAAGCAACTAAGGCCTTTGAACATCTTAAAGAGGCAATGTGTCGAGCACCAGTCTTAGCTACGCCAGACTTCACAAAAACCTTTATTGTGGAATGTGATGCCTCGGGAAATGGAATTGGTGTTGTTTTAATGCATGAAGGAAGACCCATTGCTTTTGAAAGTCGTCCAATCAAAGGAAAGTATTTACAGAAACCTATTTATGAGAAGGAAATGTTAGCAATACTACATGCACTAAAGAAATGGCGAACTTACCTAATGGGAAGACACTTCAAGGTAAAAATTGATCATGATAGTATTAAACACTTTTTGGAACAAAGACTACCATCAGAAGAGCGGCAAAAATGGGTCACAAAGATGTTGGGTTATGACTTTGAAATAATCTACAAAAAAAGGAAAGCTTAATGTTGTTGCGGATGCACTCTCAAGAAAGAATGAAGAGGTGGAAGCATTGCTTTGTGCCATTTCTATTATCCAACCAGATTGGATAACCGAAGCAAGAGATGAATGGAAGAAGGACAAAGATGTATGGACACTCATTCAAAAGTTGCAGCAAGATCCTAGTACATTTGATACATTTAGTTGGAAAAATGATTCCTTATGGTACAAATATATTCCATATGGTACAAAGATCGCTTATATCTTTGTAAGAATTCCCAACTAAAACAAAAGATTATTTTAGGCCACACAGCACCCTTTTAGGAGGACACTCATGATTTTAAAAACTTACACTGTGAGGGTGAAAAAAGATTTTTTTGGGATGGCCTTAAATATGATATTCAAAGTTTGTGGCGGAATGTTTGGTTTTCCAGCGAATAAAGTTGAGACAATTAAGACCCCGAGACTTCTGCCAACCTTTATCCATTCCAAGTCAATGTTGGGAGGATATTTCCGTGGATGTAGATGAATTTTTACAGAATGAGGAAGAATATAAATGTCAGTGCAGTGATTAGAAATGAACACCAAATATTACCTGTTTATTATCTATCAAAGGACAGGTTACTACATTTATAGACCCTAGAAATTTAAGGACTACATGGAGGCCAAAGGTTGTAATGATGTGAAGTCCATTTTTACTGGAAATTTTTGGACGACGTTATTTTCTTGTTTGGGTACTCAATTAGCTCATAGCTCATCTTATCATCCTCAATCTGATGGTCAAACTGAGATAGTAAATAAATGTTTGGAAGGATATCTTCGTTGTTTTGTATCTGATAAACAAACACAATGGGTCAAGTGGTTACCTCTCGCTGAATGGTGGTATAACACTTCCTTCAATACTGCAGCAAAAATGACCCCATTTATGGCACTTTATGGATATCATCCACCATCCATCACATCATATTTAAGGGAAAATTCGAAGGTTCAAGCAGTGGAAGATCACATCAAGAATCAGCAAGAAGTTCTCCAACTCTTAAAGGATAACCTGAATTTGGCACAAAACCGAATGAAACAACAGGCAAATCAACATCGCAGTGAGAGAAGTTTTGATGTAAGAGATTGGGTATTTTTACGGCTACAATCATACAAACAAATGTCCCTCAAGCAAGCTAAGAAGGATAATAAACTATCGCCAAAGTACTATGGTCCTTACAAGATGTTGCAAAATATTGGTACTATGGCATACAAATTGGAGCTTCCTGCTTCTTCGCGAGTGCATCCAGTTTTCCATGTTTCATGCTTAAAGAAGGTTATAGGTGAAAATATTCCAGTTCAAACGATATTTCTAGAACTTTATGAGGAAGGAAAAATCATATTGGAACCTGAACGGTCACAGAAACAAGAACTCGACAGCTACGAAATCGATCCATTTCAGAGTATCTCATCAAGTGGAAGAACTTACCCACTGAATACTCTACATGGGAGGATGGGAATTTTATACAGAAACACCCAGAGCTACTCAAGCGTCGAGGACAACACTTTTTTGAAGGAAAGGGGCATGTTAGGTCCCTATATTACTAGTATAGTCCCTTATTGTTGTTAGTGTAACCCCCTTATTGTTATTATTGTGCCCTTAAATTATTATTGTTAGGTCCGCTAGGATTACATTATGGCCCCACTAGGATTACATTATGGCCCCATGGACTCCTATATATAGAAAAGAGGTTTTGTAAATTGTATCATCCAAGAATTGTTCATTTATGTAATGTATTGGAGGTTGCCCCCTCGAAGTGGTTTATTTATAAGGCATTGATATCTCTTTTATTCTATTTTTGGAGCTGGTTACACAACAAAAATGATATTCAAAGAAGAATAAACCAGACTATCTAGCTGCAGCAAACCAGAGAAGAAGTATGATACAAAACACAAAAAGTGTAGGAAAAAATCAAGGAGATTTTTGACAAAAGGACCAAGGCAAATGATTTCAGCATTGGAGACAAAGTGCTAAAGTGGGATTCAAGAAAATAGGACAAGGACAAGCATGGAAAATTTGACAATCTATGGAAAGGTCCATACATCATCCATTCTGCAACAGGTAATAATGAATTTTTCTGACAAGAAATGGATGAAACATAATTATTTGGAGGTCTTGTCAATGGCAATATTCTCAAGCATTATTTTAGTTCAAAATATCAGTTTAAATTTTATTCATTGTATATAACATTGCTAAAACAAAATCTCAGAAAATTTATCCAAAAAGAGAGATAAAAAGAAATATAAGGAGAAAAGAGGGTAGATAAAATAAAAGGTAAAGTCCCATACCAAAAAAGAATGTTTCTAAAAGCGTGCAAGTTGAAATGCCACTACTTTTGAAAAAAGGTTCAATCATACAACCTAATCATGATTGAATTTATTTTTTTGAATTTTTGCTGATAAGTTAGAAAATGAATATTTTCCAAATTGTTTAAACTTGGCTTATTAGTAGATAGATAGGAAAACATAATTGGTTCCAAAGTATAAATCTTAGCCAGGAAAGAGAAAAGTAAGGGATAAATGATAAACAAAAAATTCCAGATCAAAGCCCTCAGTTTTAGTTTTACTTTTTGCAAAAATAATATTGTGTGCAGCTTGTCCAAAATGCCAAAATTTCATGACAATCAAACCGCTTAATCTTGATTTGGTCATACATTGAATTTCATGGTTGATAGACTAGACAATGAAAATCTGCCAAACTGTTTAATCTTAACAGATAAGTACATTAGGTAGAGAATAAAATGAGCTCATCAGTCTAATCTGAGCATATGGATGATATAAGGGCAGAAATAGATAGTTTTTTTCTTTGTAAAGAAAAATGATGTCAAGGTTTTGCCAGTCTAAATGCACCCAAATGAAGAAAGAATGCTAGAATATAATGATGGGTAGGTAGAATTGAGTTGCAGCAAGCATGATTTTCAAGGATTTGAAGGTCATAGTTTCAAAGAACAACAACAGATCAGCAATTGTAGAATGAAAAATACACCAAGTACAAACAAGCACTGATCTACAAATTCCAAACATTTGAACTCTGAGGTCCTTGACACCTCCTAAAGGAGTTGCCATCCTGTGTTGGAGCCACTGTTATCCTTCTATACTCTACAGTATCACTAGATTATGGATTTTCTACAATCTGCTGAAGATAACATTCCTTGACTATCAGTTATCTTCAGAAAAATCACTACCTTCATTATCTTTGTTTTTCCTAAATTCACTATCTTTCATTTTGCCTCTTGCAAGCACCCTCATGATCTTGAAATCCCATGTATTTTCATAAAACCCCTCATTCTCACATTTTTCCATATCCAAAGACTCACTTTCATTTCTAAAAACCCATTCACCCCTCCTTTTTCATTCGTTTCCCTTATTTTGTCAAAACAATGTAAAAAAAATCCTTTTTACATTGTTTTAAGACTAAAGTTTTATTTTTATTCATGACCCATTTCTTTTAATTAAACCCTATTTTAATTAAATAAACTTGAACCCTTTTATATTATACCCGCTATAGGGTAAAATGCTTGGGTTGTTGGTTATCGAATATCCCTCTCAGGGCTTTCCGGTGCCCGAGGAAGACAGTAAGATTAGCTATATAGTTCACAAAGATGGCACATACATATTCATATTAACTAAAAAAAACTTGATAGAATAAGATGGAAGATTACCTCTTTAATGATCTTGAAGTCCCTTGGAGAGCACTAGGCAATGAAGCAAGATTTCTCCTTCACCAGCTCCAAATCTTGGCCCTGCAATCAATTAAAGCACCCGTGTAATCTCTACCATAACATATATTTCCTATCAATTAAGCCAATATATAATAAACATTTAAACTATGCACATCTAAGCCATTCATCTCATGCTATGTAAATAATCAAATAATAATGACAATATGAACGCATAGAATGGACAAAACATATATAGTTCTATTGATTTATAAAAAGGAGGATTACAACCGTCAGTTGTACCAAGCCCTCCTCAGCCTTCCAATCTCTCTATCTCTCAAAGCGGTGATGTCTTGATCAACAAGTTCTAAATGAACCTCTTTGACTCTTTGACCTTCACACTACAACAATGATCTCTACTTCAAAAGTATTGAAAACTTTGACAATCCTTCGACCTTGAACCAAGAGCCTTCAACTCCATTTTATAGGAGATGGAGAGAGCAATAATTGCCCTTCTCTTTCCACCAGTTCTGAATAGAAAAAACCAAGATGTTTCCTCAACCTCTATGCTTTTGCCTTCTTTGAGAGTTCAGTTGTTTATGACAAGGCCCAATAAGAGATTAGTGCTTTGCAGTTTCCTTTTTGTACTGACTCTCTTGTGAGAAAAAGCTGGAGATTCAAATCATTCTCCGTGGGTTTTTCCCGTTCCAAACTCAAAACACGAGTAATGCTGCTCTCTAGTGTAAACAGAGCGTTCCCCTAGCCACTAACGCAGCCTATTCATTGATCAGGTGCGTTATAACGCTCTTGTGTTGTTATAGTGAGGCGTTACCTTGGCAGAAATAGGTTTAGTTTAGGTTTTTTTATTCCTTCTATATTTATCTTCTCCTATGAGCTGATGAGGAGGTATTTTGACCTGTAATAGATGCCCCCTAAAGTGTGAGGTCAGAGACGAAGACGATGGCTGAAATACTTTGAAATGTGTGTAGTAGAGATAAAGAGATTGAAAGACTGAGGAAAACCTGAAACAACAACATATGTCAGAAAATATAGTATCTGCCTTGAGTCGGGCATTCCCATGCTCAGTAGCTTAAACAACATGATTTCTCTAGAATAGAGATATGAAGAATCTATCCACCGATAAGCACAATGTGGAAGTGTCTGTCATAACAGAATCAGGCTGAAGAAGCTGTCTCCATAAACAATATCGCAACTTGGGGAAGGGAACACAACTTTAATGATGTAACCTTTGCCCCAAGGTCTTGACCTCTGATTCACTTAAAATGCATATTTCTCAACATGTGAATGAAAGAGTTGTCGTCGAACATGTGAGAAATCGTATGATTACCAGTTGATAATGAAAATTGTTAATAGATGTGAAGGTGGCCACCAATAAGGATGATGGTCCCTAAGATGCACAGTACAATCTAGTGAGTGTGAATAAAAAGATTTGAAGTCAAACAATCGTAGAATCATTCGATCAGGAGCTAATGATGAAGACTCCTAATCAAACACAAGACTACCTGCCACTAATGTCTCGAAGTATCCGGTTACTGATGGGTTTCTGGATCCACTTCCTAGATAAGATGCTGAAGTCGATAGGAAGAGATCTGTTGAAAGGTAGGCACTGAGGCGTCCTACATTAGTCAACACGAAATGGAAACCAAATTATTTTTCTTGTGATGGAGATAATGAAGAGTAAATAGGGATGTCGAACGACAAATATTTTCTAGCATAATGAGCATTCTGATTGATAAGAGGAGCAGTAGATAGCGAGATCTACTTGAACAATAGAAGGCACTGTAACAGGGTACTAGGCAGCTGAGACTTAATGAACACCAAAGAGTGTGTTAGGATTTTTACCAATGTAGGAACAATGGGAAATGAAGGCTAATACTCATAGATGGTAGGGTTCGGCTAACTGCAAAAGATTTTTCTAGGAAGTGCCATGTTCAAGAGTTTTACTACCAAATCAACCTTTCTGAAATGTAACAGAGGTAGTATCCATTTTGTCCAAATTTTTCCCCATATGATTAAGTTTAACGAGTCCAGACGAGTAAACTTGGTGAATTTTTCATATTTAGAGAGTCTGAAAAATATCATAAAAGACAACTCAGTGCCCCATCTGATTAGGTTTAACGAGCCCAGACGAGTAAAATCGGTGAATTTTTCATGTTTAGAGAGTCTGAAAAATGTCGTAAAATACAACTCCATTGGGGTACCTTTTTCATGTCTTGATAACCAGGCACAACAAACGGGGAATAGTAAGCCCGAAACAGTTCATTTTCCATGATTTAGTCCACCGAAGCCGAAAAAGTGAGAAATCTATGTTCGATGGACGTCTACCTCATTTTGTTATGAGTACGAGGAGACAGAGAAAACTCAATACTCTTTGTGAAATTTTAACGAGTCCAAAAAGAAAAACTCGTTGCCCTCCATGAAATTTTAACGAGTCATGTGAAGAAAACTCGGTTACCTCCGTGAAATTTTAATGAGTCACGCGGAGAAAACTCGGTCACTTTTTCAATTTAAAGAGCTTTGAAAAAGAGGAAAAGAATGGCTCCTTACTCTTTGTCGTGGTAGTTTAGTGAGCCCGACAAAGTCGACTCGGGGTTTTTTCAGTTTTATGAGCAAGAAAAAGGTCCCTAAAAATAAAGCTCAGTGCTTCTTCATATCAGTTTTAACGAGTCTGAAGAAGAGAACTCCAAGTTTTTCAGATTAACGAGCAAGAAAAATACCATAAAAAGAACGCTCGACATCAACTTCATATAATTTTAACGAGTCCGAAGAAGGAAACTCGAGGTTTTTCGGATTAATGAGCAAGAAAAATATAGCAAAAAGAATGCTCGACCAAACATGTGTATGTCTGCATATGAATCTTGATCACTCATTAGAACATCAGTAACAAATCTCAATAGTTGTGACACATATGCAGCAAGAATTCACGACTTTTGACGACTAGCTTAAGAGAGTCATGCCCCAGAATTGGCTATAAGAAGGTCAGAAGACCTTCATTTTCACTGTTTTGAGTGTTGTGAAGGAGCTCTGAGGTGAAAAGGGGTGAAATCTTCAGCTAATTATTGCGGTCAGTCCGGGCAACGATTTTCCTTCCCGCGAGATCCAGGTAAGTGCTAGAACCTCTTGCTATCATTTAACTGTCTTTTTGTTAAATTTTGCTGGTTCAAAATGGAAAATTTGTGAGGCCCTAAAAAATATTTGCGGCTAACGTGGGCCAGTAGTGTTAGAGTTGCATTAAGCGCACTTCCCGTGAAGGGATGCCATATTAGCGCGTTGTGTTTTACCATATGGCCAGCATTAGGCCCACAGCATTTTTTAGAAACTCATTTCCCGTCGTTTTGAAGTGGTCTAGGAAATTTTTAATCAGTTAAAAATGTTGCATTTGCAGGTATTCATCTGTTAATCATGAGTATCTCATGAGAGAGAGAACACTGTTGTGTAACCAGCTCCAAAAAGAGAAGAAAAGAGATATAAACGCTTTAGAAATGAGCCACTTCGAGGGGGAAACCTCCAATACATTACATAAATGAACAATTCTTGGATGATACAATTCACAAAACCTCCTTTCTATATATAGGAGTCCATGGGGCCATAATGCAATCCTAGTGGGCCACAATGTAATCCTAGCCGACCTAACAATAATAATTTAAGGGCACAATAATAACAAAATGGGGGTTACAAGGGTACAATAATAACAATAAGGGGTTTACACTAACAATAATAAGGGGCTATACTAGTGATATAAGGACCTAACATGCCCCTCTCCTTCAAAAAAGTGTTGTCCTCAACACTTGAGTAGCTCCGGGTGCTTCTGTATAAAATTCTCATCCTCCCATGTAGAATCTTCAGTGGGTAAGTTCTTCCACTTGATGAGATACTCTGAAATTGATCGATTCTGTAGTTGTCGAGTTCTTTTTTCCATGACTGCTTCAGGTTCCAATATGATTTTCCCTTCCTCATCAAGTTCTGGCAATACTGTTTGAACTGGAATATTTTCACCTATAACCTTCTTTAAGCATGAAACATGGAAAACTGGATGTACTCGTGAAGAAGCAGGAAGCTCCAATTTGTATGCCATAGTACCAATCTTTTTCAACACCTTGTAAGGACCATAGTACTTTGGCGATAATTTATTATCCTTCTTTGCTTTCTTGAGGGACATTTGTTTGTATGGTTGTAGCCATAAAAATACCCAATCTCCTACATCAAAACTTCTCTCGCTGCGATGTTGATCTGCCTGTTGTTTCATTCGATTTTGTGCCAAATTCAGGTTATCCTTTAAGAGTTGGAGAACTTCTTATTGATGCTCGATGTGATCTTCCACTGCTTGAACCTTCGAATTTTCCCTTAAAGATGATGTGATGGATGGTGGATGATATCCATAAAGTGCCATAAATGGGGTCATTTTTGCTGCGGTATGGAAGGAAGTGTTATACCACCATTCAGCGAGAGGTAACCACTTGACCCATTGTGTTTGTTTATCGGATACAAAACAACGAAGATATCCTTCCAAACATTTATTTACTATCTCAGTTTGACCATCAGATTGAGGATGATAAGATGAGCTATGAGCTAATTGAGTACCCAAACAAAAAAATAACTCCGTCCAAAAATTTCCAGTAAAAATGGGATCTCTGTCGCTCACAATAACCCTTGGGCTTCCATGTAGTTTTTTAATTCTATCCATAAATTTAGTAGCAACTGTACTTGCTTTAAATGGATGAGATAATGCACAAAAGTGTGCATACTTGGTAAGTCTATCAACTACCACCATGATGACACTCTTTCCTTCGGACTTAGGTAAACCTGTGATAAAATCCATTGAAATCTCCTCCCAACATTGACTTAGAATGGATAAAGGTTGTAGAAGACTCGAGATATTAATTGTCTCAACTTTATTCTACTGGAAAACCAAACATTCTGCCACAAAATTTTGAATATCAGATTTAAGGCCATCCCAAAAAAATTCTTTCTTCACCCTGTGGTAAGTTTTTAAAAATCCTGAGTGTCCTCCTAAAGGAGAAGTGTGCAATTCCAGAAGAATCTTTTGTTTTAGTTGGGAATTCTTACAAAGATATAAGCGATCTTTGTACCATAAGGAATCATTTTTCCAACTAAATGTATCAGATGTACTAGGATCTTGCTGCAACTTTTGAATGAGTGTCCATACATCTTTGTTCTTCTTCCATTCATCTCTTGCTTCGGTTATCCAATCTGGTTGGATAATAGAAATGGCACAAAGCAATGCTTCCACCTCTTCATTCTTTCTTGAGAGTGCATCTGCAACAACATTAAGCTTTCCTTTTTGTAGATTATTTCAAAGTCATAACCCAACATCTTTGTGACCCATTTTTGTTGCTCTTCTGAAGATAGTCTTTGTTCCAAAAAGTGTTCAAGACTATCATGATCAGTTTTTACCTTGAAGTGTCTTCCCATTAGGTAAGTTCGCCATTTCTTTAGTGCATGTAGTATTGCTAACATTTCCTTCTCGTAAATAGGTTTCTGTAAATACTTTCCTTTGATTGGACGACTTTCAAAAGCAATGAGTCTTCCTTCCTGCATTAAAACTGCACCAATTCCATTTCCTGAGGCATCACATTCCACAATAAAGGTTTTTGTGAAGTCTGGTGTAGCTAAGACCGGTGCTAGGCACATTGCCTTTTTAAGACGTTCAAAGGCCTTAGTTGCTTCAGGAGTCCATGAAAATGCATCTTTCTTCAATAATGTTGTTAGAGGTGCTGCTATTCTCCCATAATTCTTAACAAACTTGCGATAATACCCTGTTAACCCGAGAAATCCTCGCAACTTCTTTATGGTTGTGGGGACTTTCCATTCCTTAATGGCTTTAATTTTGTTAGGGTCTACTTTAACACCCTCGTGAGATACAATATGACCCAAATATTCCACCTCTTGTACTCCAAAGAAACATTTGGATTTTTTTTCATATAATTGTTTCTCTTGCAATAGTTTGAGCACCCTGTCAACATGTTCAACATGATCCTTCCAAGACCTGTTGTAGATTAGTATATCATCAAAAAATGCTAGCACAAATTTTCTAAGGAAGGGTTTGAAAATGGAATTCATCAACCCTTGAAATGTAGAAGGTGCATTGGTAAGGCCAAAAGGCATGACCAAAAATTCATAATGACCCTCATGAGTTCAAAATGCTGTTTTTGGAATATCTTCAGTCTTCATTCTAATTTGATGATATCCTGAACGAAGATCAAACTTGGTAAAATAAATTGCTCCATGTAATTCATCAAATAATTCATCAATCACAGGAATGGGAAATTTGTCTTTAATGGTGAGCTTATTGAGCTCCCTATAATCCGGACACATTCGCCATGATCCATCCTTCTTGTGTACCAATACTACAGGAACAGAGAAAGAACTTTGACTAGGTTGAATTATACCCGCCTCTAACATTTCTGCAATCATACGTTCAATTTCGCTCTTTTGGAAGTAAGGATATATATAAGGCCTTATGTTTGGAGGAACACTTCCTGGAATCAAATGAATAGCATGATCATGATCACGAATAGGTGGGAGTCCTTTGGGAGTTTCAAACACCTTGGAATGATTGTCCAAGACTTGTTGGAGATCTGCAGAAATAGATGATTTTGATGTTGGAACTTCTAGTGAGCATAATTGTTGAATTACGCGTCGCTGTTCTTTCTTTAGAAGCTTTGTCATGACATTAGAGCTTATTATCCTTCCTGGCTTCCCTGCAATACCCCGTAATTCGATTTCCTTTCCTTCTGAAAAAAAATTCAAGAAAAGTTCTTGAAAATTAAAAGCTACCGTCCCCAAAGATTGTAACCATTGTACTCCTAGTACAACATTAGCACCTCCCATAGGAATGGAAAGCATTGGACTAGTCAATACATATTCCCCCATAGTTAGCTTGATATTATGGCATTTTCCAGAGCAATTTATAGTTCCTCCATTTGCAACCATCACTTGACATTCTGGTGCTGGGTATAGGAAACAATTTAATTCATTGGCTACCTTACAATGAATAAAATTATGGGTGCTACCTGAATCAATCAACACTATTACCTTTTTCTTCTTGATTTGTCCTTCTATCTTGAGAGTTTGAGGAGTGGTAATTCCTGCCAGTGCATTACACGATATGGTCGGATTCATTTCTTCCTCTTCTAGGGTTGGTTCCTGGTGTATATCCTCTTCTTATTCATTTTCTTCTTCCTCTTCACAATCTATGTAAAATAATTTCTTCTCAGCACACTTATGACCTTTAGTGTATTTGCTATCACAACTGTAGCAAACCCCTTTTGCTCTTTTTTCTTCCAATTGTTGTGGTGTCAACCTTGTAGGTTGTGGAAATCTAGGCGTAGCAACACTTCCTTCTTTATAGAATTGAGTGGTAGGCTTCCTTGTCGCCATAATTTTACATTCGACTTTTCTTGCCAACCTGAATGCCTTCTCCAATGAATCAGGTTCCAAAACACGAACTTCATGTTGGATGTTATCCTTTAGAGTACCTAAGAAGAGATCAATCCTGTGTTCCTCTGGAATATTAGTTACCCTTATATTCAATTTTTGGAAGTCCTCAATGTGCTGCCCCACTAAACCCTTTTGTTTGAGATTTATCGATTGGCTAAAGAAGGTGTTGCTCTTTGTATCCTCATAATGTGCTATCATTTCCTCCGTAAAAATTGACCAAGTGACAATTTTTTTACGGGAGCAAAGCCATCGATACCATACAAATGTATTTTGTTCTAAATGTAAAGTTGCAATGCGTACCTTTTGTGTGTTTTGCACGTTATGGAAATCAAAATATTGCTCCATCTGTAGTATCCATGTTACAGGATCCTTTCCATCAAACTTCCTCATATCCATTTTTGGAATATGGTGGTTCTTCCCGCCAACATTAGAATTTATGAAATCACGATTAACATTTATTTTGTTCTCATCATGAGGTTATTCTACTATATTTCCACCATTAGGAATAATTTCTTGTTTTAATATTGTCATCAAGCCTTCCATGTATTATTTTAGATCATTCTTCATGTTTTCCATGTTGTCTTTCATGTCATCCATCTTAGCTTCCATGCCCACTTCCATGCCATCCATCTTAGCTTCCACGCCATCCATCTTAGCTTCCATGCCTTTCTTCAAACCTTCCATCTTCACTTCCATGCCTTTCTTCAAAACTTCCATTTCATTTTTTGTTGCTCTTTGCGAGAGTGAAAATTGTTGCACTTGCTCTTGTAATTTTGATAGATCATGTTGCAATTCTTCATCTTCATGAGTCATAGTAGAGCCTTCTGAAGGCTTAATGGGTGTTGAATTCCTTTTAGGGGCCATTTTAGAATCCAATATTGATATCTATTCTACAAGATTCCCTTGGAATCAATTCAACTTGATTCTTCAAACAAGACTTATGCAATTCGGAAAAAAAATACACACCTTTTACTAGCTTTTAGGAGATCGATATTGAAATTGAATTATCTCTGTAATTGAAAATCTTTGATATCTAAAATTCAGCCCTGTAGTAGCCCTCTGAAGCTTCTTTCAAATGCCACAGGTCTGACCTGATTTTGATTCTCCAAGACAAAGTTGTGTCCAATCTCCCACAATGACCTAATTCTGGACTGGTTCAGTAGAGCGAACTTGTACGACTTGCCACGTGTCACTTTTTGTCCTTTGTCTCTGAAATTGATAGAGAAGAAACTACAGGCCGTGTACTTGCGACCACTTTTGACGGCACTCCAATCCAATCTTCAGAGAGAGAGTTATTGAACTTTTCCCACGATCATCTCTTTGAGATGAAATTCAGGAGCCTGAAAAAGCACTACCTTCCACAGATCATATCTCCAAAAATATTGCGAACCAAGCTCTGAAATTTTTTGACGAATTTCCTCAGGATTTCAGCTTCGTACCATATGAATTTCAGACTCTGAAACTTCGTACAAAAAAATTTATAGCGCAATTTCCACGATGACCTGTTTATGAGCCTGAAAAAATACCTAACTTCCACAGATGATATCTCCTCAAATATTGCGAACCAAGATCTGAAATTTTTAGACAACCTTCCTCAAGATTTCAGCTTTGCACCCTAAAAATTTCAGCTTCTGAAGCTTCGTAGAAAAAAATTTATAGCGAAAATGCCACGATGACCTGTTTGGAGCAGCGAAACCCTAGAATCCAAAGCTCTGATACCAAATGTTGTGTAACCAGCTCCAAAAAAAGAAGAAAAGAGATATAAACGCCTTATAAATGAGCCACTTCGAGGGGGAAACCTCCAATACATTACATAAATGAACAATTCTTGGATGATACAATTCACAAAACCTCCTTTCTATATATAGGAGTCCATGGGGCCATAATGTAATCCTAGTGAGCCACAATGTAATCCTAGCCGACCTAACAATAATAATTTAAGGGCACAATAATAACAAAATGGGGGTTACAAGGGTACAATAATAACAATAAGGGGTTTACACTAACAATAATAAGGGACTATACTAGTGATATAGGGACCTAAAAAACATGAATGAGAAGAACGAGATATGATTACGGATGCTGCAATTTTGATGGCTCTCCGCAGATGCGGTTTGCTAAAATATGCCCGCTTAGAACTAATGAGGGGTCAAGAGGACCTCCTGAGGTGGCTAATCTGGCAATGGGATGAGCAGCACCATGTCTTTTGGATTAGGGGAAATGAGCTCTCTGTTATCACTCAGGTTTTCCTAGAAGTTGTGTAAGAGGAAGTATACCCGAGGTAACCACAAACCAACCTTTTAGATGCAGAATCTAGCCAATCTGCATCCAGAGAGGGCTCTCTCTTTATGATTTATCTTTGTTTTTGAAAAGTTTTAGGCTAGTTATAGTTTCAAAGTTTGTTTTGGGAAAATGGTGGAATCCACAAACTAAGGGCAAGGTTGAGAGCTTTCAGTCCATTGGGCTATGGAGTCAAAGGATGGCTTTACTGGACTTCTATTCTACGCACAAGATGGTATTACAGGGCAAGATAGCTAGACAGAGAACAATCCTGAAAATTTAAAGTGGGTGGGATGATCTTGAAGGGATGAAAGGCAACTAAGAATCTTTCACCATGTTCAAAGGAAAGAAGTGAATTGACTACAAACAAAGAGCAATAAAGTATTCTTTATTATAGCAATCAACAGTGCTTAAATTAGCGAAGCAGGAGCATTTAAGAATTCATGCTTATAGCTAATTTAGAAGAAAACATTTAGGAACAATCACATTTGAAAACAGAGTACAATTAAGCAAATTCTGTTTCAATCTTTTATGTAAATTATTCGGAAATGGATATGATGGTATTATAAACTAATATAAAATTTCAGACAAAGGGTAGAAAAACTTATTGAACTGTAGTCCAACACATGAATCCTGCAACAAGTCCAGTGCTTTCAAATCGTCATCCAGCAAGCCACAAGTAAATTTCTCCAAAAGCTTTTATTCCGAAAATCTCAATGTTACAGCAGAGTAATAGAATCCACCCTCAACTCTCTCTTTGAGGGTTTATTTATACAAAAAATAATCCTAACAATCTTACTCTATCCTAGCCAATAATCCAGGTTGACTTAAAGCATATTTACAAACAAACAAGAGACACATGGTCTCGTAAATAGAATAATGAGTAACGGCTGATGTGCTGTTCCTTTCTTCATGGACGTGCTAAGGATAAGTGCTCAAAATAGGGCTCTGTGCTGTCCTTTGCGTATTCCTTTGACTTGTTGAATACTCTTTCTTCTTACGGATACTCTTTGACCTTTCATCTGATACTCTTTCATCTGCATTTCTGTTTTTTACCATTTACTCAATAGTAAAGATAAACTTTTATCCTGAAAACATTTTTTACAAAATTTCCAGCATTTCCTTCCACCACTGATCATCTGGTATCATTGTTCTTCTGAGTTTCCTTAAAGTTTCATCTGATTCAGTGAGTTTATAAAAAGTGGGCTCGTTCGGAAATAGATACTTTAGTTCATGCTCCAGATGAAATAGATTCCTCACTTTTTCATAAATACTTTTCCCGGTTGGTAATACAGGTTCCGATGAGCTAGTAGAACCTATAGCTATATTTTTAGCATGAGCTTTTATTCTTTTCTCATATGTTTCCAAGTCTACTATTTGATCCTCTGTGAGCATGGGACTTGGCAATTCACTGTCCAGCAAAGCTTGAAACTTCTCTCTGAAAACGTTGATATCGACCAAAATGTCAGTACACTTTCTTTCTAGATTTTGCATGAAAGTCCTCTTGGTGAAAACTCTCTTTGCTTCCAAAACTACACATGTTCTGTCATCAATTCCTAACAATGCAAGCTGTTGTTTTGTTCTGGAATTCAAAAATTGAATGATCTGCTGGGCCTGCTCCGGCTTGCCCCTTAATTCATGTCTAGTTTTATTTATTTCTTCTTGTGCTATCTTGACTAATTCATTTTGCTCAAAAATAGCTTGAATGGAAGGCCAAATATCTCTTATTAATTCAATGATGTTGCTCCAAAGAATATCATTTATTTCGTTCAGAGGCTTTTCCAGTGAAAGATATTTTTGCAAAGCCTCAACCAATTTCTCCAATCTTTTTATTTCCCTGAGGTTGTCAGCAGCTGTTTTTTTGGATGTGTCATATTTTCCCTCCAATTTTGTTAATTGTAATTTTGTTTCTTGGAGTTCTGTGACCTTTAGCTGCAAACTCTCCATTTGTTTAATTAAATCCTCAGAATTCAAATTAGAAATGTTCACCTGAGATGGTTGTTCCTGCTGTCCTGTAGCTGTTGTTGAAGTCTGCTTGATATTTTTCTGTTCCTGCAATGCTTTTTCCAACTCCTTCTCTGTTTCATTTAGTCGCTCTGTCAAATTCAAAAGCAACTCCATCATTTCTTCTTGTGAATTTCCTTTTATAACTTCCTGTGTCTGAGGGTGCCTCGAGGCTGGTAATTTCAGCTGTTTTCTGAGTGCAGCTATATCATCCTCTTTCTTTTTACCAATGCCTCAATACCTTTAATGTCTTTGGGATTGTGACCCAAACCAATGATGATCTCTTCTAGAGATTTTATTCTATTGTCCTTGGCCTGTGAGGAGGCCCTCTCAATCTTTAATTGTGCAGTAGTATTATTCAAGGAATCTTGCAGCGTTAAAGCTGCCATGGCTTTGTTGGTGAGAGTAGAATAAACCATTTCCCCTATTTGTCTATGAAGCTCTATCTGATCCAAGGGATGGATATCTTTTGCTAAAACTTCAAAATTTGTTCTGATGTAATCTGTTGCTGAAGTTGGCTTTGGCACCTTTGCTTTGAAGTGACTCATTTGCATTTTACCTTGTGACAGATCAAATGCTGACATCAACCTTTGCTGATTGTGAGGAGCCATCTTCATATACTGATCGTATACCTTCATTTTCAATGGTTCATTCTTTGTTTTGATATTAATGAAGGTTTTCTTAATGTCTCCAGTATCTGTCTTTGGCGGTCTGAAAGAAGATACTTCAGTGCTTAATTGCTTTTGTATCCCTTTCTAGCTTATGTTTGTTTCACTTGCTGTGCCTGTTTGCTGACTATCTTCCCTACCATCATCAAATACTTCATCTATAATTTCTACATCTGGAGTTGGATCAGACTTGTGTTTTTAGCTTGATAAACTTGTGGGGCTCCTTTTGAAGGTGTGGTATCTGGAGCTAGCCTCTTTTTCCCTATTTCCACATTCAGTGGAGTTTGCATCTCTGGAACTTGGATTTGCTTTGCTGGTGTTTGAGAAGCCTGAGATTGTTCTGGTGCTTTGGAATTCTGTGATTTTTCTGCCATGACCAGGGTTTCAACGACCTGAACTATAGGTTCTTTTCCTTTACCCTTGGGCTCTGCTGCTACTGATGGGCTGTCTTCCTGTAGAGCTTGTTGTAGAGTAGCTGCTGAAGATGTGCCAATGTATGGTACCTGCATTTGATCATATGTTTCTAGGTCAAATTTCTTCTCAACATCTTTCATAAGTTTATTCAATTTGGCAGCTCCACTTCCCTCTTCAACAAGTGTTCCTTTAACCCATTAATCTTGATTTGCATACTGTTCTATGTCAGGAATTCTGTGATGTACATAAGGAGATGACTTATTTTTTAACCTTCTTTCACAAATGAAACCAAAGGGGTCATATGGGACCCAACGGAAAGATGTCTGGAATTTTCTCTCTAATACAAGTTCTGCTTCTCTCTCGGCTTCTCTAGAATTGCAAATGAAAGGACCTAACTGGCTTTTGATCCTTAACTGTGCTTTCTTCTTTACATTGCAGAAATGGATTACATCTGAGTTATTCATCTGTCTAAAGTATTCCAAAGCAAAAATTCTCATTGGTACATATCTGGGTAACTTGAATGGATGTAATTCACATCCATCAATCCTGATGACTGTATGGTTTTGGTATAAGTACCAATCCCCAACTTTATAACTCTTTGACAATTGCAGGGTCTTTCTAATCTCAGTACTAAGCCTGGGGGGAGAAACTCCTGTTAACAAGGTTGTAGCAGGATGTACAAACTGATCAATGAATTCCGAATAAGAGTAGGGAGAATCAGAGGACAAATGAATGATGGGGGACCAAAAAATAACAGACCTGGGATTACCTTTAGCATCAAGTTTCTGAACAGGGAAAGGGAATCTGTCCGAGTGATAGAAAATTATGAGATGATAGATAACTGAGGAGTACTTGAAAACCTTTTCAGTATCTAGCCTTAAAAATTGATCATGGATTTTGTTGGCAATGAAGGAAGCATAATCATACTTAATCTCAGGAGGCTGCCCAGGGGTAAAGATAGATAGCAGAGCCAGAGTTATCTCATCTACATGCTCACTGGTCTTGAATCCTAAGACAAAGGATATTACATTCACAATAAGCCTTCCCAATTTATTGAAAAAGTAAAAACCATAGGGGGGAGTCCCTTTTGGCTGATGCTCAGGTAACATGAAATACTGACACATTGCTTTTAATTTCTCTGGGTTAACTATCTGGTTTTCTCAATCAACCCTTCCATGGATAAACGTGCTAATTCTTGTTCTGGCTCAAAGTGTAACATAGCATTGATAGCCTGAGGTGTGATAGGGAACAGAACACTTTGATCAGGAGCTAATACAGCTCTTTGTGCGGGATCATAATTTGCATGACAGTAATGAATGATTTCAGGGAAAACGTGGATTGTAGGAATAAAATACCTTGGGAGATTGGATTCCCACAACCCTATAAGATCTTGCCCCTTCGAGTGTTCGTCTCTGCAGCGACAGAAACTCAAACGGGGACTTTCATCAAAATGCAAGTCTTTAATCTGGAAATCTTCATCTATCAGAGGTAAATAGTCTAATTCACGGTGAGGAGCATTCAAAGGAGTGATATTTAGAGCAGTTGGGGCCTCCATTTTGGTTCTTGTGGATTCAAAATGGAGGTTTTCGTTTTTCCCTGCAGACCGGGCGGGATATCTGACAAAAGAGGAAATTGGAACAATTCGCAGGTTTGGGAAGCAATTTCACAGGTTCTAAATCTTCAATGAGGCCTCAGAGAGGATTTTTAACCATTTTTTCAGAGAAAAAACAAAGGAAACTAAGCTTGACTTGCAGTCGGGGCGCGAAATGATAAATACCTGTTTTTAGATGGAACTGGTTCTTTAACAGGTAATGAACAATGGCGGGGACGTTCTTCAACACGGGCGCAGCTGAATTTCGGAGTAAATTGGTGTATTTGCAGTGGAATTTGAAAATTGCAGCGGGAGCTCTGTCTCTTTCAGAAACTAAAAATAACCGAAAAAACACGAAAAATGGCTTATTTACAAGTCAAAAGGGTTTTTGTCTTTTTCGAGGTGATGACGTCATTTGACGTACGGGGTGACGTAGGGAAGTGGGGCCGGCGGTATGCGGTAAGTGGTAAGCGGTGAGCCCGCACCGCTTATGGACGAAGGCGGTAAAGGACGCGGGGGGAGCGATTCCATAGTTTTAACGCCACGTGGAATGCTGACTTTTCAAAAACCGCCCATCCCCCGCTGGTTAACATGCTGGCAAGGGATGGGCAGCGGGATTGATGATCACCATTGATCAACGGACGAATGATCCAACGGCTGAAAGGACGGGACTTGTGCGATTTCAAAGGTGGGCCCGTCGGGGTTTTAAAAAGGTTTTAATGCGAAATCTAATCACCCCGGGGAAAAGTTAATAGGCGGAAATGGTTGTTAATTAGTCCAAATGATTAATTAACCCCGTGAAATTATGAAATGGATTGCGGCGGAGCTTGGCCAGGTGGAATGCCACGTGAAATGCTGACGGTGGCATAGACTTTCGCAAAGTTTATTGATATGTTTTTGGTATTAAACATACTTGTCGTATGTCTAAAGTTTTTTGTATATATTTTTATTATATGATGAATGAATTAATATAATTAATTCATCATAGGGGCGGAATTTATATATAAGGCTATAGTTTTAACCAAAGGGCTTATAAAGCGGGGTGTTTATTTTCCATGTGCGGGAATATATACTTTGGTAAAACATTATAATAAAGGGTTTTGGGGATATTTATTAGAAAAGGGAGTTATATACTTAGGAAAAGGGATTTTACTAGGGATTTAATATAGTAAAATCAAATGTTAATATGAAAAAGGACAAGGAAAATCAAAACATCTTTGTACTTCTAAGAAAGTGATAACTTATGAAGTAAATTGCAACATTTTATCTTCAACACTTAAACTTAGAATAACAAGTTGTTTTGAGGAATTTTATGGAATATTGCATCAGTTTCCTAAGTAAAATGGGATTTTACTTAGGAAAAAGTTAAAGATGGAAGATAATCATTGATGGATTATTTTAAGTGCTTAGGTCTTTTGATCATTAGGCCGAGGGTCCGGTCCCTCCAGAAGTCAAGGAAATGCCTTGAGCCCCTTTGATCTCCAATTACCTTAGTACTTTTGGGGAAATTAGTAAAACTCTTGAGGGGGAAAAATGATGAGGAGGTTAATGAATTTGACTTTGCTTGCTGTGATTTTCCAGTGTATTTTCTGCTTCAGTACTATTGATGAAAGTAAATGATTAACTAACATGTAGCAGCACCATTCATCAGATAACACTTTGCTGCACCATCTACCTACCCTATCTATTTAACACTACCATTTTGTCTTCTTTATTAGGGTGCATTTAGACTTGCAAACCCTGATCAATCTTTTCTTTTTACATGATGAATCTATCTATTTCTACCCTTAGTACATCCAAGGGCTCAGATTAAACTGTTGAGCACCTTTTATTCACTCTACCTAGCTACTTATCTGCCAAGATTAAACTGTTTGGCTAGATATTTATTCTCTAATCTATAACATGAAATTGAAATATGACTAATCCAAGTTTAAACAGTTTGACTTATTCATGAATTGTGGCAAAAGTTTCACAAGCTGCACACAATTGATTTATTACAACAGAGTAAAAATTAGTGGCATTTGGATTTGCACACTTTCCTTGGTCTATTTTTTGCTTGGGGTTCATTTCTTTCACTTTTTTGACCATTTTATTCTTTTTACCCTTTGATCTTTCTTTTAGGGTATACCCTCTTTACATTTTTTAAATTTTTTGATTTTTGGTTTTTCAAGAATCTCAATCAAGACATGGACCAAGGCCCAACTTGACGGGGTCCAGAGCCGACCTGCGTTCCACTGCTGATCTCATTCTTGAGCATTGCATACGTGACACACAGGCTGTGAGCAACCGGGTACCAATCACACGAGTGCCTTTGAGACCACTGAGGTCTATATTATGGATGATTTTTCTCTTGGAAGGTGCCAAGAGTCAACATATGGCCACCAAGGCCCAGATGCTACTAGCCTTGGACTGTATGCAACCTCAGGTGTTTGACTGGTGTGATGGAGTTGTCCGTCGGGTCCGAGCAGAGCTTACCGCATGTAAGACTCGTACCCAGAGAGAGTTTGGGTACGATACACTGATTTTCTATTTATTACTGGAGTGGGTACCATTGATGAGGCCCATGATCGTTACAATGCCTTTGGGCCCACGTGAGCCGAGGCAGGTTCAGTGGGCAGCTTTGCTTCCACGGACTGGAGAGGGTCCCGTCCGCCACTGTTTTGATGATGGGTTTTTTTGATTCGTTGAACTCCTAGATTATTATGATTGAGGATTATCCCAATGCAGGGATGAAACTCACAGGCGATCTGGAGTTAGCGCTACCCCTTGTCACCCAGTGGGGACTCGATGGTAAGAAGGAAATGATCAGTGTATTTCAAGGAAGTACTTTGTTTTTTTATTTTGAATTTTTATGCAATTTTTTTGTTGAATAATAGGGTGAAAATTATGTTTTGACATGAAGCGTTGTTTTCTTGACACAGATATGGCACCTGTCCATCCAGTTGGGGCCCCTTGTTATGCATGGCGAGGACTGCAACTACCCGGGGCTGGCGCACCAGCAGAGGATGCAGAAGCTGCCGAGGATGATGATGCCCAGGTTTTACATGAACTCTCTAGAAACCTGGAGGGTTTGAGTATGGGTATACCACCCTTTCCTATGCAAGAGGTTCCAGTTCATTTGCAGTGGCATACGGTATGTGTGCCAGAGAGATACTTGGTGCCTCTAAGGAGGATAGCCAGAGCAGTTGTATGTTACCATGATCATCAGGCCTAGCTAGCAAAGTAGATGTATTAGTGTCAAAGCATGGCTTAGTGTAGCCAATTTTTTGTACAACACCTAAGTTTTGGAAGATTTTTTGATGTAACTATTGTACTAGACACGACATACATATATATACATACTTTTTGGTGATTTTGTGTTTTGTGATTTTTTATGTATTTTTCAATGGGATGAAAATATACATGCTCATGTATAAGTATTTTATAATAATGTGACAAATGCCAATCTAACAAATATTTTTCCAAAGAATCAGCTAATGAATTAAACTCTCTAGGAACGTGCTCAAATGTGATTGTTTGAAATTGAAATTCTAAAAGTCGCACCCTTAAAAAATAACTTAAGAATACTGGATGACGGACACGGTAATGATTGTTTAACTGCATAATGATGAGTTGGGAATATAACCTGACCACTAAATTGGATATGTCACGAGACACCGCCTCCGTGAGGAGTTGGATCATTGACATGTACTCGACAACGTTATTGGTGGCACTACCTAGGAAAATTCCCCCAGAACCAAGAAGTTCTGACTCAGGAGTATAGAGAACCCAAGCAACTGAAGCAATGCATCTAGTGTGACAACTAGCACCATCCGCATATCCGATGTATGATAAGGAGGATGACGACATCTGTGTGAAATAAATATATTATACATGAGAAAAGCACCTCAAAAACCAAAAAATATCCGGAAACATCAAAACAATAGGCAAAATGTATATACATAAAATTACAAAGCATATGCCTAGTGTGAAACTAGGCAAAATACTTCTTTAGATAGAGCCCATTGTGGGGCTCCGCTAGTGGAATTCCATTACAGTCCTGAATTTTGTAAGACCATTTTGAAAGGACTTTAGTGACGATGTAAGGAACAATCCATAATGGTTGGAGTGTTCATGCCCCCAAGAGGTCATGTTTCTGATCATAAAGTAGAACAAGATCGCCCTCTTGGAAAGAACGAGGCTTGACAGATTTGTTGTATTGAGCTTTGACTCGGCACTGGTGAGCTTTGAGTGCTAGTGTAGCATCTCTATGAGTTTCGTCCAAATTATCGAGTGAGAGCAAGCACTCTTCTATGGGGGTGGTGCCAGGTAGGAGTTCAACAGCGAGTTTGGGTGATGGAATTTCGCACTTGATTGGAAGTACTGCCTCCAAGCCGAATGCAAGTTGAAATGGCATGAAGCCTGTGGCAGTTTTGACTGACATTCAGTATGCCCATAACGCGTAATATAAATTCCTATGCCATGTGGTTTTATGATTTCTGACCAGTCGACGAATCATGGTTTTGAGGACGCCATTTACGACTTCAACTTGACCATTAGCTTGAGGATAATAAGACGAAGATTGATCTTGATGAAAACCTAGCATGGATGTTAATTCAGTCATCATATGATTTTGAAAGTGGGATCCATTATATATGACAATGGATAGGTGTATGCCGAACCGACAGATTACCTGATTGAACAGGAAGAGAGCGGCAGTTTCGCCATCGGCCTTAAAAGTGGGAATGGCTTTCGCCCATTTCGTAAAGTAGTTGACCGCAACCACGATGTAGTTGTGTCCATTTTCTGAAGTGGGATTGCAGGTGACGAAGTCAATTCCCCATTTAGAAAAAGGACCAATGGAGATAACTGGATGAAGGGGGGCAGGATTAGCACACATTTTCTTTGTGAAAATTTGACATGGATGGCACTTCTAGACCGTTGCAATGTAGTCTTTAAACAAAGTGGGCCAATAGTAACTAGCGCGCAGGATTTTTTGGGCAGTAGCGATGCCCGAAAGATGACCACCGCATTCCCCTACATGGCAGTCATTCAAAACACATTCCGCCTCATCAAAAGTGAGACAACGCTGGAGAATAGTATCAACACCACGACGATATAGCGTATCATTCAGCACGAGCTAGTCCTTTGCATGGTGGCGGATACGATGACGGTCGTCAGATGTGAGAGTTGGGTGGAAGCGTTGGGTTTGTAGGTAGACTAAAATGTCTCCATACCATGGGTCCGAAGAATCAACCAAGTATACAGATTCATCAAGAAATGGATCATGAGCTACTTGTCCTGGGTCGATTCTGAGAAGGTCCGATAATAATTCAGCGAAGACGAGGGATTTCTTTGCTTTGGCAGCTGTGAAGACCAAATCAAATTGTTGGAGGATTATGATCCATTTGGAATATTTTCTCCAATAATTTTTCGAGACAAGATGTGTTGCATGGGGTTCTCCAAAGCAATAACCGTAGTCTGTCGAAACAATATATAGTGTCGGAGTCAGGTGACGGCAAAAACTACCGCCAGAGAAATTTTCTCCACATGTGAATAACGTAGTTTAGGTCTGATTAGACCTTTGGACAAATAGTATATCACAAGTTTAGTGTCGTCATTGTGAACTTGAACCAGAACCATTCCAAGTGGGGATGGTGAGGCTGCCAAGTAGAGGAGAAAGTCGCGTGAGTAGTCGGGGGCACTAAGGAGTGGGGCGGAAACAAGTGCATGTTTTAAAGCATCAAATGACCGTTGAGCTTGGTCATCCCACAAGAATAGTGTTCCTTTATTCAGTAATCTCATAAATCCTTTCATCATCTTGGCATAGTTAACGATGAATCGATGTAAAAAGTTTGCCTTCCCTTGCAAATGTTGGAGTTGAAGGATGGATTGTGGTGCTGGAAATTCAACAATCACCTTAACCTTATCGGGATCAACCCTAATCCTGTGCTTGGAGACAATGAAACCTAACAGACACCCATAATTGACCATAAATATGCACTTATGAGGATTCAGACGTATATTGTAGAATCTACACCTAGAAAAAATTTCTTTCAGATGAGCAAGGTGATCAGGCTGTTTCTTGGAATGGGCTGGAAGGTCATCCAATTAAGCCTGTACAATATGTCAAATGTCATGAAAAACATAGTCCATAGGCCGCTGAAAAGTTGCTCTAGCATTCTTTAGACCGAATGGGAGTTTACGATACGCAAATGTGCCCTAAGGACAGATGAAGGCAGTTTTATGCTGGTCATATTTTTTAATTGCAATCTGGTTATAGCCCAAGAATCCATCCATGAAGGAAAAATATTTACATCCGGCACAATCGTCGAGAATCTAATCTATGAATGGCGTAGGATAATTGTCTTTGGGACAAGTGACATTTAGATCGCGATAGTCAACACAAACTCGAATGGTTCCTTGTTTTTTATCGACGGGAACCGGATTGGAAACCCATTCCATCAAAGGAACGAGACAGATGAAACCAACATTTAAAAGTTTTTCTACCTCAATTTTGATGGCGGCTGCTTTGCACGGGTGAACAGGTCTGAGTCACTGCCGAATTGGTTTGGAATTGTCATAAATCTTGATTTTGTGCTCGACTATAGATGGATCTATACCAATAATTTCATCATAAGACCAAGCAAACACATCATGAAATTCCTTGAAAAGGGATGTGAAGCATGCAATTACCTCAGGATTTCAATCAGCTCCAATATGAATATTTTCCACAATACCTGTTTTGACTGAGATATCAATGATCATTGTCTTAGAAATATTACCCATGTTCCCTTATGAATCGATAGTTTGAACAGTTGTGTAAGAGGAGGGAACCATCTCTGGTGGGTCAAAGGACGGGATTTCATGTCCGAGTCAATCATCGAAGCGCGATGGTGAAACTCTCTCCAAGGTCATTCTTCTAGAGACATGATCTCTCGAATAGCTTCATCTGTAGGTAAGACTTCATTGAGGAGATCCTTAGAGAGAACTTTGATGGGTGGAAGGTTTGTACCTTTGGTCAAAACCATAGCAGTGGAGGGTTCAGATGTAATTTGGATGGCTTGGTAGGCCAACTTGACTGGTGAGAGTGGCATCTGATCTCCGTAGGAATCAATGTCTGAAGGTGTCAGAAGGATCCATGGGTCGATAGAGCCATCCAAAGTGGTGGATATCATTGCAACCATGTTTGGGATCTGTGGCGGCAGGAGAGGAAAAAAATCGAGTAGGGAAGATGCCTTCAGAAGATCGGTACTGATACTAATGTAAGAGTCAGGAAAGCCTCCTATTAGGGGTACAGTGCTACTTGGTAATGTGGTATAATCAGGGGTGCAGAAGGATAACTAATCCACTGTGACTATTTTCCCATCCAATGGAAATAGGATGAGTTGAAAGACTGAAGAAACAATGGCAGTCATGGCATAAGACCAAGTGCGACCAAGCAATAGATTATAGTCGAGATGGCGATCTACAACTTCAACGTCCATGGTTACCGTTTTTCCACCTAGAGTGATGGGAAAGCTAGCAAGGTATCCTTCTGGGAGGAACATGTGGCCATCGAAAGCTTTGAGGGAATTCGACGGTGGTGTTAATATAGGAGAACCTAAATTGAGCCAGCAAGCTTGTGACATAACGCAGGTCGAAGCACCTTCGTCTATGATAGTGCGACGAATCGGTCTCCCTTTTGACGCAACCTACACCTGGAATGCGAGTTGGTGTGAGAGGTGAGGTTTATTTTTTTCCATATCAAAGATAGCTACCATGGAATCTTGGGGGTATATTCCACCAATGGCCGAAAGCAAGGCTTTCCTTTGTGCTGGACAAGTTTGTAATACTTCGAGAGCAGACATAGTTGACGGTGCCTGCACCAAATCTTCTATAATGTTGTAGTTTTGGGCTGCATGTGTAGAGGTGTTATGAGTCATGTGTCGAAGTGTCCCTTTGGGTGGACGAATCATGAAATCAGCAATAGGTCGTTCAATATGAAAATCGTTGGGCGACAGTGGATTTGAACTAGTACCAGGTTCTTCAGCATCTATGGTAGGATTTCCATGAAGCTTGGCTCGTGTTTGAAGTTCAACACTCTCAATGCCATAAATGGCAGATGGTCCTTCACCGGAAGGATGTGAACCACCATTTTCCCGTTGCCGGGGTTGTGGCGGGTTGTCAACCATGTGTTGATGTTGTTTTTTTTATGAGGGAAAGGATTATGAAGAATGGCAGGTGTTCGCCCAGAATCCTTGTTTGTGATAAAATCAGTGCATTCCTGTAGTTGAGGACATTTTTATGTCAAGTGGTCCTTCACACAGATCTTGTAAGGAAATTTCATGGGTTTTTCCTTCCCTTTTTCATTTTTGGCAGCGTTTTTCTGATTAGGGTTATTCTGATTGTTCGACTGCTCTTTCGAAGAAGATGTCTTTTTCTTGTTCTTATTATTCTTTCCACTAGGTTTTTGTGAAGTTTGCACAGCATTTACCTCAGCGGTAGGAAGAGTAGTCGTTTGGTGAGGGGCGATGGCAGCCGAGGATGGCTGGGAGGTTTGCCCCCGAGACTATTTTGTGGCTACACCAGAGATTGTGCCAACGAGACCATCGGCATGAGCCCCGATTTTCTGAGTATCTGGAGAATTTGGGTTACCAGGGGCATTGGGGAGAAAATCATATAGCGTGCCAGATTGTGAATAGATTAAATCAAAATGTTGGGCATGAAAAATGCATTGATCTTCTGTAACCACACTGGAAAGGCCAATGTATTTAGAGATGTGGGGTAAGAGAGACTTACAAAACCAATTAGCTAAGAGATGATTCGGGATTGGCGCTTTGGCTAGCCTCCTCCTACGTCTCCATTCATGAATGTGATCGGAGATGTGGGTGGCGGTGTCTTGGCACAACGTGGTTAAAAGTTCCGTTCTGGTTTCAAATCTGATTGGTAATTGGAAGTTCTTTAGAAACTCCGTCGCTAAAGCACCAAAAGTGTTTATGGCGGCACGTGGCAGTTCAATATACCACTTGGCGGCATTGCCTGTAAGGGTGCGGGGAAATAGTCGAATCCGGACACTATCGTCCACCATGGAATTAGATATAGACCATAGATGATAGGTAGTGATGTGTGCGTCTGGGTCGTCTCCTTGTTTCCCATCGAACTTTGGGATGTTAGAAGGAATATTGTGTGGTACTAGAGGCCAGAGCGGGTTGTGATTGATGGGATCATTAGTCAGTTTATGGATGTCGAGGATGTCCAGAGCTGCTAAAAATGGCAATTGTGGATTTTCCCCTGAATCTAACCAAGGAATTATGGGCTGACTATTTAGACCATAGAGTCCGCCCATCAATGTGTTACCAGGAGGATAAGTAGGACTTTGATAAAAATTTCCTATAGGTGGAGCGGTAGGGACATAAGGTTGTTGTCCATAGGGCATATTGTATTGCGGGGCGAACGGTTGGTTGCCCCTAGTATAAAAGTTCCCTCCCATTCCAGATGGAGGTTAGGGTGGGTTAGTCCATATGGATGCAATAGAGTTTCCTGGTGGCATGCTATTACTTGCATGGTTTGGCAATGTCATAGACCCTACACCTATATTTGAACCACTTAAGGGAATAGTATTAACAATAGGTTGTCTTGTTTGTCCTAAGGATTGCAAGGGAAGTGAAATGTTCCCTGCTATCTGCGTGCTGGTGACACTACCCCCTGGTATAGTGGCCAAGGGGTTTGAACTCAGCAAAGGGTTCCAACCAAAAGGGTTGCTAAAAGGAACCGAAGTAGTCACACTCGTGGGAGGAGAAACCATGGGTCCCAACATGGTCACGGTAGAAGTAGATCCCGAAGGACTCGACGAGCTACTAACAGTTGTGATGATCATGGGGTTGGGATTAGGTATATGTTGACTACTGGGGTTACCAAATGATGGCATAGAATTGACAACCGGTGGGGAGGATGGCGGCGAACCTGAGATGGTTTCCATTGGCATCGGCCTTGTGGATGCCAGTGATGAAATGGATGTTTGTGCAGCCAAAGACATATCTTGGCGTGGTGGAATCTGAACTATCATAGGCCCCAACAGATCGGTGAGTGGAGGATTGTAATGAGGTACGACACCTTCCGTGAAAGGGTCCTCTGGAAAGTCCGTATGATATGAGGCTATGTGTAAATCAATTTTTGTCAATGGATAATGCTCTTCCGTAGAAGGCACAAGTTCACCAAGGTTAATTTGTTCCTTAAGAGGCAGAAGAGGTAGACCTTACTGTCATCGAGACAGACGACGTGGGTCCGATGACGCCACGGTGACCTATTTATTTTTAACAAATTTTAATAAATTTTGATGTATTATAAAGTCTCAATGACAGTAACCACACACCTAAAAAAGAAAAAAGAAAAAAGGACTCTCTAAAATCAATCAACAAGCAACCAGAATAGGGTGCCCTGTCTGAGTACTACCATTTGATGGTGATGAAATCTAGTATCACAATAGTATACAGGGAGGGTTGGTCGAAAGTACAGTTATGGTCACTCTAGAGCTTCGCCCGAACCTCAGACGATAGGTGTAAGTACTCTCATGAAGACAAGTACCGTCCTAAAGACCAAAGACAGAGTGGGTCCGTCTGTTTCAGGTACCAGGACAACCCATCCCAGTCACCTTGTGTAAGTCCCTAAAAATTATGGCCACCAAAGATACCTCAAATCACAGACATCATCAGGGGGGTCCATGGTCAAGGACATTATGCTATATGGGCAGAATACCTAGATCCCCGACCTAGTTTCGACATCCCCGAAGGGAACCCCAATATATAACACACCCATCAGATGCAGTCGAAGGTGGGCTACCTTCTTGTGCACCCAAGTGTTGTCTCACGCTGAGCTCCGATAAAGGAACGGTCTCGATAATATGAGTGTAGTAGGATTTTGCTCGTTAATGACTCTAGTCTCAAGTTTTGAGATCTTGGGTGATTTTCTCACTTTTCCTAACCCAAGATCCTAGCCTAAACTACTATTGGTGTGAGCTCAAAAAGAGTAATGTGATTGATTTTATTATTGCTTGATTCTTAGTGTACTTGATTATTAGTCTTGCAAAGGGGGAGTGGACGTATGAAATGTAGTGAGACTCTGACTCAAGAAACCATGAAAAAATATGCTCTAAATATTCAATTCAATGAAGAGTATTTCTACAAGGAGAGGTTTCTTTTCAACATCCATGCACTAACATTCAAATAGCATAGTTCAACTTAAAAGATTCAGACTTCTATCTACCTCTTCATAACAGTCTATGAACTGAAATTTTCAGAATTAACTCAGCTAGATGCAGAAAAACTAATTTTTTTTTTCTTCTCTAAAAAGTAAATGCTTTTGACACTAAATTTTCAATCAAGAGCAAAAAAATAGAAATGCCAGCTCAGTAAACAAGCACAGGGATTTAGTCAAGGAGAGATACTGATGGCCAAAAAACTCTGCAACCAAAACACCACAGGGGTGAACAGAAAATTTTGGCTGAGTAACGCATTGTCTGAGTAAAGACAACGTTAATCCAGAGACTAACGCATTGTATTTAAGCAGAGCCAGCATTATAGTGCACTAGAAAACCAACAGAGGTAGCGTTAGCCAGGGTATAGTTCTTCAGATGGTCAAACAGTAATAGGATTGAACTCTACGAGCTTTTGAAATGTCTACTGGGCATAAATACTGGTCAGAAGGGTCTGTGAACAGAGGAAAGAATAAAGGAGGAAAGAAAAAATCTGGAAACTATGGGGAACTCCCCAGCGAAGTTGCCAATTCTGCTATAGGGTAAAATGCTTGGGTTTTTGGTTATCGAATATCCCTCTTAGGGCTTTCCAGTGCCCGAGGCAGACAGTGAGATTAGCTGTATAGTTCAAAAAGATGGCACATACATATTCATATTATATTAAAACAACTTGATAGAATAAGATGGAAGATTACCTCTTTAATGATCTTGAAGTCTGTTGGAGAGCACTAGGCAATGAAGGAGGAGTTTTCCTTCACCAGCTCAAAAACTTGGCCCTGCAATCAGTTAAAGCACCCATGTAATCTCTACCATAACATATATTTCCTATCAATTAAGCCAATATATAATAAACATTTAAACTATGCACATATAAGCCATTCATCTCATGTTATGTAAATAATCAAATAATAATGACAATATCAACACATAGAATGGACAAAACAGATACAATTATATTGATTTATAAAACAGAGGATTACAACCGTCGGTTGTACCAAGCCCTCCTCAGCCTTCCAATCTCTCTATCTCTCAAAGTGGTGATGTCTTGATCAACAAGTTCTCAATGAACCTCTTTGACTCTTTGACCTTCACACTACAACAATTATCTCTACTTCACAAGTATTCAAAACTTTGACAATCCTTCGACCTTGAACCAAGAGCCTTCAACTCCATTTTATAGGAGATGGAGAGAGCAATCATTGCCCTTCTCTTTCCACCAGTTCTGAATAGAAAAAACCAAGATGTTTCCTCAACCTCTATGCTTTTTCCTTCTTTGAGAGTTCAGCTGTTTATGGCAAGGGCCAATAAGAGATTATTTTTGTGCAGTTTCCTTTTTGTACTGACTCTCTTGTGAGAAAAAGCTGGAGATTCAAATCATTCTCAGCAAGTTTTTCCCGTTCCAAACTCAAAACACAGGTAACGATGCTCTCTAGTGTAAACAGAGTGTTTCCCTAGCCACTAACGCTGCCTATTCACTGATCAGGTGTGTTATAACGCTCTTGTGTTGTTATAGTGAGGCATTACCTTGGCAGAAATAGGTTTAGTTTAGGTTTTTGTATTCCTTCCATATTTATCTTCTCCTCTGAGCTGATGAGGAGATATTTTGACCTGTAACAATACCCCGACTCCTTTTTATATAAAAACCTATGTTTTAATAAACCAAACCCCCCACTTTAAAGTTTTTAACCCTCCCACACTTTGTTAAACCCTCTCATATAACCCTACCCTCCACCTTATAATAAGCGCCTACGCTTATTATTTAGCCTCCAACGCCACTTTATAAATGAAACCCCACCATACATTATGCCTTTCGCCACGTAACCCCTGGGTCCCACCATCTAGACTTGCCCATTTCTTCGTCTATCCCCGACCACCATTGATCTCACACCCCCCGATCCAATGACCCACACACCATGTCGGACATCCAACTGCGCAGGCGATAAAAGTCACAAACCTCGCGAAATGGGTGGCATTCACCCTTGTACCTCCTACCACACATCACCCTTTTTGTGGAATCATGTCCCTCCACCCAAAACCATTCACCACCCTCACTATGTGCGATAAACTGCCTTCTCGCTTATCACGAAACCGTCGATCCGTTCTGATGTATAACCCCTGTGCCTTTTCGGTAAACCCTGATCTGCCACCAAAGCCTCTCCAAATGCTCCAAAAAGACTTGATAAGCCAAAATAAACGTATAAAATCCATAAATGCGGGATTTTAAATTAACAGTTTATTTTAATGTGCAGGTGGCTGAGGTATCAATGCATAAATTGCATTTTTGAGGTCCCAAAATTGTTCAAACAAACTCCTTGGGTGAAAATCCAACAAGTTTGTTCATCAAGAGAACCAGGAGTGCTATATTGAAGGATAAAAAACAATGGATCATGACCATTGGTGGTCATTTAAAAGCACCAAAGCAGCAAAATATGCTTCAATGTGTAGTAGATGCAGACAGAGATACATGCAAATGAATAAACACAGTCAAAGGAAGGGTTAAAGGGTTAATCACGGATCAGAGATAAAATTAGAGTTAAGGAGAAGACATTAATATAGACGGTGAAGACAAATACAAGTTTAAAAGCTAAATCATAGGTTTGAAGGATAAATCAAAGGAAAATTAACACAGAAGACAAATCCGAATGCTAAAAGAAAAACAACAATTACTTCTCATAAACACTTTAGACACCTACAGTTCATTTCACTCAAAAAAAGGCAACCATAGTTATTGAAACAGTCAGAGATATTTCTGAGCAACTCAGGAGTTATTTTAAAGTTAATTAGAATCCTTAAAAGTAAAAAATATCCCAAAATTTAGCTCAACAATTAAATTAGAAGTTATCATTACAGTGAGTTAGTCACAGATATTTTGTCTTGGGCCCTGTATGGTCTCAAAGGTCAAAATGCATTAACTCTGTAATAAATACAAATCTGAAACCCTAGATTAGGATAACCTCCTCATTTTGCAGATAAATACCGCATGTATTATTCATTTTTAGTGTTGGTTGGTTAGCTGGTTGGATGCTTGATTGCTAGAATGAGCTGCTAGGCTGGATTATATTAGACTTTGAGTTGCAAAGCTTATTGTACTGGAGTATTGTAATTGTTTTGGACATCAGTAATAAAAACACGTTTACAAGATTCTTGAGCTATGTTAATGGTGAATTTATTCTTCTTTGTCTATGTTTTCCTTCTGCTTTCCATTTTGTCCATTATTTCTCTGATAAAAGAACAAAAAATTTAGATTAAGATATGTTGTCTTGAAACCTTAATTTCATCTACTTTCTTTCATCTTAATGTTTTATTCTGCAAGGTCTGATTAGATAATTCTTAATTTCTCTCTGGTTCCACCTAACTTGTTGCCTTGGAAATTATTCAGTAGAGTCCAGCCAAAGAATTCTATGGTTTTCCCTATCCTTTGGTCTTGCTTGAGATGTTATTTTTAAGGCCTTCTTTGAAGTTTAATTAGTAGAGTCCAACCAAAGAAGTCTATGGTTAGCCCTGTCCTTTGGTTTGTCTTAAACTGTTTCTTTGAAGGTATTTTAGTAGTTTGATTAAAGAAGACAGGTGTATCTTGCTCTTTAGTTTCACTCATTGTTATCTTGAATTTTTTCTTTGTCTGAAAGTAATTCTCATATAGTTGGATTTTTGTTTTAAGGTTTGCTTACTAGAGTCTAGGCAAAGAAGTCTATGGTTTGCCCTGTCCTTTGTATTTTCTTAAACAATTACCTAAAAGGCTTTTCTTGTTGAAGTAGAGTTAAAGGATTCTTAATTGACCTTTAGTTTTGCTGATTTCACAAGTTACTGTCATTTCATATTTCATCTAATCTAAGAGATCAACTTGATATAGTTAGATTTCCCTATGAGAACCCTTTTAGATTTTATGAACACTTAAATCCTTTTATGACTCCATAGCCCAATGGATTAATGCTGCCCACAGTCTATCTATTCAAATGAAACACCCAACCACTTAATCACACAATCAATTAATGAACAAAAAAAAACAAACAGTCCTAGAACTTCATAAGTAGCCTAAAATTAGAAAACAAAAGAATAAAGATATATCATTTACAAAAACATACATAGAGAGAGATCTCTCTGAGTCCAAGAACGCTAGGTCCTTGGACTCCAAAGTGGTTTGATGTGGTTCCCTGTAGAGTTGTTCTTTCCAATATTGCAAATCACGGGGAGCCAACAACTTCTTTTAAGAGAGTATGGCTCTCTTACTTGTTTTCATGATGATCTAACATGGTAGTAGAAGGATTTGATGTGGTGGTTGTTATTGGGGGAATATGGTTTGACATTGTACATGTCCACCCATATGTCTCTACTTCTTGTTTTTCACTATGGTGATGTGATGTTTGGATCCTACTGTTGAGCCATAAAAAGGTATCTTTTGAACACCTAATTAGCCTACATTAATCATCAATCCGGGAGCGACTTTTTATTTCAAGAGTGTACTCTGTCTGAGGCTGCAATTATCTAAGAGCAATGCTATGAATATGCAGTACATAATAACAAATGAAAAAGTAACAAATGCTTGTAAAGAAACCTAATTAAAGTGACATGAATGGAAATATTAAACTACATCAATCTTGCAAAACATCGATCAGGGATGCAGTAGCAGTAACTCTTTCCCTTAGAAATCGATGCAAGATAACCAATCTGGGGACCTGGAAGCGATAACTTCTATCCTCTACAATTGGTGATCTTTAAAGCAATCGAACGAAATCAAATTCAATGAAAGCATCTTAAAATAAACGCAATCTAGAAAGGAACAGCAACATGTAACTATAACTCATCTGTTTGCTAATCAAAGACTATGAATAAACAATGAGTAGAAATAGAACAGCAACATGAAATGAACAAAAATTACAATTCTAACATAATCAAGCCACTATATTTCTATGCTTCAATCCTGTCGACATATTCTTACCATGCAACAATCAATTATAAAAAATTGTAAACTAATGGAACATCAACTCAAGTCAGATACAAATCAGCAAGGCTTTATAATAACAACAAGATAATCGAACAACGAACGTGCTTCTTGTAAAGGATGAAATAGCAATGAATCTGTATTTGTGTCTGCTCAACTTAGTGTTCCTAAATTGATGTCATAAATTGTCAACCAGGGCTAGTAAACAGTTGAAGTGAAGTGCACTATATGTGCCTAGGTATTTGTTTCTCACTACGTTGTGTTTAGTGTTTTTCCAATGTTTTTGATTTTTTGTTTTTATTCTAAGAGGAAAAGAACTAAGTGTTGGTAGAGAGAAGTTTTTGGTCACACTAAAATAGAGAAAAACCTATTCTAAACTATGTATGGCACTTGAGAATAGAAAATGCAATTCTTTAACAAGAAAAATAACTCATAACATGAACTCAATAACTCATAACATGAACTCAGTCCAATTCATTCATTAGAAATATGTTGGAATAATTTGAGAAAAGGATAAGTTTAATGTAATGAGGTTCTTCTAAGTAAACAACAATCTACAATATCACAGAGAAAATCTCGTCCATGGCTAGAAATTTGTTGGAACACATCTGGAAAAAGATAGTCTGCAACCTAGTGAATAATTCTACTCTAAATTAACCTATGAAATCGAAATTAATCCATTCTACAACTCAAAATATCACTGTTAAACCTAATTCAAGAATGAGAAATATTTTGGAATAGCTTTGGAAAAGAGGCAGTTTGTAAAATTATGAGAAGTTGCAGAATAGTCAAGACTTCAAAATGACATTACCAATTCTTGTTCCTATGATGATGATGTATTAGTAGAAATTAAGAATAGGAGTGGTTTGTAAATAATGAAGGTCATGAAGTCTAATTCAACTAGCTAATCACAATTGAAATATAGTGACCATAACTGAACTAGAATGCAATTAGACTAACTTGAAACACGGTGAATAGAAACTGAACTAAGGTGCCATTAACCTCCAGAGTATTACAACTAAACTAAAATGCAACTAATCACTGAAATATTACATCTCTGTCTCATTCGGTGTTAGTGGTATTTTGGAACAATTCATAGAATAAGACTGTCTGTAACATGTGATGTAAATGAGCATAAAAACATAAAGTTCAAAAGAAACACAACTAATCTCTAAAACACCACAGCTGTGTCTCATTCAGTGTAAGTGATATTTTGGAACAATTCGTAAGAACAAGACTAGCTGTAACAATTGATGTAATTGAGCACAAAAACATAAAGTTCAGAAAAATGCAACTAATTCCTCAAATACTACAGTTATATCTCATTCAATGTTAGTGATATTTTGGAACAACTCGTAATAATAAGACTGGCTATAGCATCCAATACAAATGAGTATAAAACACAAAGTTCAGAAAATTGCTTAAGCTAGGAATGCAACAAGGCTAAAGTTACTTATCTAAACAATGTGCACAAAGCTTCTCGGGTAGTATGGGCCCTCTACCACTGGATTAGCATACAAATCTCCTCAATATTGCTTCAGATCTTGCAATAAAGCGGTACTTCTTTCATTAAAGGAATTTTTTTTCAGAAACAGAGTATTACGGTCCTTTGAGATCTAGTAACAAAACATCAATCTAGCTAGTTGTCTCTCGGTCTTCCAAGTCATTCTTATAAAAGAAATACATAACTACCCTTGAGAAGGAATAGGAACAAGTGTCTTTTTCAATCAAAATAAAATTATAACTTTTATGGAAGCCTCGTACTTTGTTGGAGACATCTGTAGATTCCCTGTCCTGGTAGGAATTTGCTTCTTGGCTTTGATCTCTTCCACGTGCATAACCACCTATAGCTTCTTGCTCAGACTTCGTAGAGAGAAATAAATGATGTGGGAGTGTTGTGGAATTCAACCATATGCGTTTTTCCTTGAAGTGACACCTGTAACCTGTGAGAACATGAAGATAGCTGCGAATAAGCGACTGGCTACAGAATGGCAGCATTCTGTAGCTGAGTCTAGTCAAAAATTACTACAACAACAAAACCATGAAAATATAGCAAGTCAGTCATTGTATACATTTCTAAAGTGACTTTAATCAATCCTATTGACCATTTAAGCCTGTAATTGATAAGGGACAAAGGAAATGAATTGAAATTTGGTGAAGGGAAAGGACATCTTTGGGGCTCAACAATTTTATCTAACAATAATAAACCAATTCTGTAATCGAAACAAACATTAAACACACTTCACACGAAAATAAGCAAGGATTAAAAATACAAACAATGAAGTGATTCCACCAGAGTCGGGCCCTTAACGCCAGTGAAATACTGCTGGGCTAATTCAGAACTTTAGAAGATGGATGAAACGCATGTCTTATATTAAACCAACATGAATTATTACAAATAAGGTTCTCTCAAAACCGAGAGTCAATAAAACATTATATTACAGAGGAAATGTTTGAATGTACAGCCTTTCGACTAACTCATTGATTTCAACAACACCCGTCTCCTTTGTCACTAAAGGACATCGCTTTATATATCAAATCTCGACTGACAAATCAAGGAATAAGATGAGTTTGAACAGCAATCCCTCAGGATCGAAGGATCCTAAGGGATTCGCTCCTCTTCGTTTAGTCATCATCCTGTTTACTCTAACCGAGGCTGAGCTATCCCCTGCCTTTTCTGGGCTATTCGTTCAGATCTCCTTGCCTTTGGCTAGATATGGTTCAACGCTAATGGAGCAGTAGTTAGATTATGTTCAACCCGGCCTTTGGTATAGTTGTTCACCTCTTCGAATTCCTGTTTGTCAATCAAAAAGTAACCTTTAGTCATCTTTTTGTACTAAACATAAACCTTTCCAATTCTATTGTAATTCTTATGATAAATTACCTTTCCAAGGCAAAAAGGAGCATATCTATGGTAAAAGAATGAGTAAATACATAGTAATTTCATACCTCTTTCACTGCCCAACATACCCCCCTAATTAATCTTTTTCATGCCCTCATGAAAACTATAGTTCACATGGAGAGTAGTCAAAGAATAAGTCGGATAAGGTTTGTCATCAACAGGCCTAAAACCACGTAATGTAGCTAATTCCTCAAAAACATGTTCTGTCTGTCCTTCAGGATGTTCATAAATAGCTTTGTAGTCCGAAGCAGGGTACCATGCAATAGGGCTACGGAACCTACATCCTAACCAGTATGGTCCTTCTTTTAAAAAGATATGGATATAGGAAATCAAGCGGTTTGTAGCTATCCCAAAGTTTCTATAATTAAATGGTTCCGTATTTTGCACATTCTGATTCTAGGTTCTCCACCGGACCTTGGCTGTTATATAAGCTTGGTTCCTAATGGATGAAAAATAGTCTGTTCTATTCAAAATAATTGATTTGTGGACAAGCCCCAAGGTTTGGGTAACACCTTCCTTTGTCATCAACCTTTTCTTTCTAGCCCAAAATTGAAGTGGGTCCTGAGGTTCACTTCTGACCCATAGATCTAATTCATTTTCCTGCCTTTGAAAGGCGTTATAGGCTTTAAGCCATTTTAATTGATTTACAACAAAGGAAATGAATGCCTGAAACTGAACATCTCCAATAAAAGGGCTAGGGTTTGATTCACAGTCATTTTCAAGTATTAGATTATGAAAGTAAAATTCACACAAAAGGCGTTGTACTTTGATCCCATAAAGTTTACAGCATGATACCAAGTCATCTATGGTTTTTAGCTCTATGGATTTCCCTGCCCTAACTGCCTTGATCTTTAATTGTGAATATCTTTCTAGTAAAAATAAAGCATATTTTTTGGCAGGGCATCTACAGGCTAAGACATCAGTATACAAGGAGAAGAGAGTGTCCATTTGATTGTAGGCTAGTTTTAGTTGGTTCATTACCTTATCAGCCTTTGCCTCTGCTTTCCGTCATTTTTCATGAGCTTCAGCTTCTACTTCATGAATAATTCTCATTTTTTTCTGCAATTCTTGATATCTCTTTCTTGGGACAGTATCTTCCTCCAATCTTTGCCTTTCTATTCGGGCCTGTGTCAATTCTTTTTGAAGTCTGACCATTGTCGGATCACTAAAAGTGTGCTGACTGCTAGATTGCATATTTTCACTTAGAACAGGTTCCTCTGGAACAACTTGTGTTGGAAAAACCATTTTTTTCTCCGCATCCTCATAATTAGGCCCAACTATGGTTTCTTCTATAACTTGTGGGTTCCTATTAGCGGTCGCCCTTCTCTTTTTCGAAGTTATTTTGATAGCAATGCTTCTTCTCTTAAGGGCTCGCTTAGGCATTTGTTTCATTCTCACAACCCTAATGGTTTTCCTGAGCTATTCTACTAGTTTATGAAGCTTTATTCGTTCCTTGTGAAGCTTCTCAATCTCATTTTTTTTCCTCCTCTTTCTTAATGGAACGGCCGCTCCTTTATCTGAACTTGTTTGCTCAACATAATTTTGGCCTATATCAGCCATGCCTTCAGTAAAATTCTCTTCTTGATCTTCTCCTTGGGGTTCTTCTTCCACATTCATACGCCCTTTGCTAAATTATCCAGGAATAATATTCTTAGTTAATTCTGCATTCTCCTGGGGGCTTCCAGCTTCGGTGTTCTCTTTCTCCTGCTCACGCCTCTTAGGAGAAGCAACCCTAGCTTTGCTAGGGTTTGCTGTTTCATTCAGCATTTCTCCAGATGTTCCTTTATCGATAGCAGAGTACTCTGGTAATTGATTAATATCAATATTGAGGTCCAAGGGGCTATGAGGTCGTGCATAATCACTCATATTGGCCAAAATCTGGGCCAATTGGTCTTCGTGTAAAGGGCTTACGATAACATTTTCGGGAGGTTCTGTTTCATCCTTATTTCTACAATGATTGTCCTCATCCTCCTTGCAGGTATGATAACTTCCTTCCTTCTCATCTGAATACCGAATTTCTCCTTCAAATTCTTCTTCCTCAGTATTTCCTTCAATTTCTTCTTCCTCATTATCTCCTTCCTCTACACTAGATTTTTTTTCACTACTAGTGTGGTGAATTATTTCTTCTTCGTCAGAGTAGCGAATTTCTCCTTCCAATTCTTTTTCCTCATCAGTACGAGGGCTTAATCCCTCCAATTCTTCTTTCTCATTAGTACGAGGGCTTACTCCCTCCAATTGTGGAGGTTGTTCCTCCTCTGAGCTGTGCAATTCCAGGGGCTGGCTACTACTGCTCGAAATTCCTTCCACCATCCTCCTACTTAGTTTCAATCGGAGGGACTATCTGTGAGTACAAGGCTCAGCTATTGAGCTGGCGATCCTCTTCCGTTTTGGAGCAGGTAGAGCTAACCCTCCGTCAATGGAAAATATTAATTCTTCCCAGCTAGTCTACTGCTGGGCGAGGCTATGACTCACTATTAATCAAATTAGACAATGGTGGCTGACCACCATATCTGCATGTTGGGATTTTATTATACCACGAGTAGTGTCATGCAACAAAGAATTTAAAAATTCAGGCAAATTAATAGTGCATTTATGTTTTAATACAGCTAGTAGCTTAAGGTGGTGAGGTCTTACCACATCCTTTCTTCCGTCACACATTATGTAAGCCTGCACAATCTTGGCCAACTCTTTCCATGGTTCGCCTAATGACGCTGGCTGGACTCCTTTACCTTTGATAACTAACGTCTATCCATCATCTTGAAAAATCTTCATGGCTTCTCGAATCCTAATCTTCTTCTGAGTCCAAATAGTCCCATGCGCTGGAATGCCAAAGACCTCTACATTTATCTCATCGGATACAGCTATCTGTCTTCCTCTGACCATGGAGGATCCTTCCTGCAGGTTTAATAAAAATTCGGTGGCCACTACTTCATGGGGTTGCTGCATCCTTATGAAATATGTAATTCACCCCAGTATTTCTAAAATTTCTCGTGCAACATCAGAGACGATCAACACCTGAGGTTCACTGCGAATTGGCCATCCTCCCATCTCTGCGCTCTGTTAGCACAGTTCATTGAAAATTTGTTATTTCCTAAAATGCGGGGATTTATTTCATATACAGGTAAAGAAATCTCGGGGTTTGATCTACATGCAGACATTCGCACCCCCCGAATGAATGAGAGGTATTCCTCGATCGTCAATTGAGAGAGGCAAGTGTGGCACAGCAGTAGTACAATAGTAAAAAGCAGGCGTAATTATGATACATTCAATCAAATTATAGAAATTACTGAAATCAATGCATGTGATGAATCGGTAATGAATATAAAATTGTTTTGTAATGATTCAAATACGAGGAGAAGGGACAGCATAAGATAAACATAAGTGCAATTGCATTATTTACCATTTCGGACTAATATGATCGATTTTTAATGATTTCATGTATATATGAGGTAAAGGTAAAGGATTCATATTTTCATTTGACATTTAAATAGAGATATAGGAAAAGGGTTAAATATAACTATTGATGTGTATAAATGTGACTTCAATACCATCAGCAGAGAGCTCTGTTGCCCACAGGTGTCCATAACCTTGAGAGAGTTGCTTTCTTACCCATGGAACCATTGTCCTTTATTTATACTGAGGAAGTGCTTTTAGTTGAATATCATGACGGAGGCCATTGTGCTGGCTTGGTGACCAGATAAACGACAATGCCATTCACCGGGAAGAAGTGAAAGGTGGGCAGGCTGGCTCGTGATGAGACCTCCTATTCCAAGGACTTCTTGATTTTTTCAATTGTCTATTGGACCATTTCCCTGGTTTGGTGGCCATGATGGGAATGCCACTTCACTGCCTTCCCTATGATCACGGTAGGATGGATCTTGATGAGACCCCTATCCTCCATTTGAAAAATCATTATTAATAAAATATGTAAATATATTTTTTCTTTTTTTTCATACAACACTTTTCCTCAGTTATTCATAAGGGATGGCTCAACACTCCTTAAGAGTAGCGATGGTGGAAGAAGTATGAACATCTCAATAGAAAAAATATTCCCTTATTCTTATTCCATAGATAAACATCAAAGAAAGTTATAGCATGTGGGAAAGAACCAATCATGATAAAAATAATCGATCAGATTAATTCAACGGTAATAAAATAGCAAAGTTATGTTATTGATCATGCCCCTTTTTCCTTTTTTCTTATCATTACTGGACAATTTTCTTAAAAAATGACAATTTCTTTTGATTTGCTGATTACAGTAAGCTTTAATTTGTATGATTGTATATAAATGATATATTTTCCTTTATAAAAGTGATAAAAAACTCAAAATGTTGGCTTAAAACAAAAAAAACAATCCACTCAAAAAAGTGTTGTTCCTTTAAAAAGAATAGCAAAAACAATCTGCGTAACTATTGTTCCTTTCGAAAGGAACAGCAAAAAAAATACTCTGCGGAAGTGTTGTTCCTTTAGAAAGGAACAGTAAAAGAACTCTGCGAAACTGTTGTTCCTTTCCAAAGGAACAACAGAAGTGCTATTCCTTTAGAAAGAAATAGCAAAAAAAATGAAATAAACAAAAAAAATTCTCTTTTTTCTCTTTAAAAAAAAAAAAACCGAATTTCATGAAACAAACGATGAAGAAACAAAGAAGTAATATTAACAGAATATTTAAAAAACAAATTCCATAAAACAACAATCAAGAAACAGAAAAAAAATGCTTTATGTAAAAAATTACAAAAAAAGATGATTTATCAAACTGTTGCTGAGGAGGGGTTCTCCCCTTCAGCGAGAATTTCCATGGTAGAATCTTCCCGTAACTGTTGGTAAAAGGATTCCCAGGTAAGTGGTTTATGATACAATCGTACTCGATGACCATTTACCTTAAAGGAATGTCAAGATCCGTCAATGGTAACTAATTTAATAGTGCCATTATCATGCAATTTTTGTATTTCATAGGGTCCAAGCCATTGTGTAGGAAATCCTAAAACCTAGAATCATATAGGAGTGCCCAGTCTCCTCCGTGGAAGATCTTCTCTTTGATATGGGCGTCATGCCATTTGGCTCTCTGTTGCTGAATTAATGTTCTGTGCTAAAGAGCAGAGAGCCTAATTTCATCTAACTCATTAATTTGCTGCAGTCTTTTAGCCTGGGCTTCATTCAAATTTAGACCCACCTTTTGAGCTGTTCTTAATGTTTGAATTTCGAATTCTATAGGAAAGATTGGTTCTTTTCCAAATACCAATTGGTATGGTGAATATCCTGTAGTAGGTCTCCACGTTGTTCGATATGCCCACAATGCTTCTGGAAATCTGTAGGCCCAATCTCGTCTGTGTGAGGCAACAGTTTTTGTTAATATAGATTTGATTACTTTGTTCATGATTTCTACTTGGCCATTGGCCTGTGGGTGATATGGAGTTGTAATCTTGTGCTGAATGTGGTAGTTTTTCAATGTTTCAGCTAATTTATTACCTAAAAACTGTGGTCCTCCATCTGTGATTATCTCCCTTGGGAGGCCATAGCGCACAAAGATTTGGAAAAGAAATTGTATTACAGAGTCCTCTGTAGCTTTTGAAAGAGCCTTTGCTTCAACCCATTTGGTGACATACTCAGTTGCAGCTAGGATGTATGTTTTTTGGTTTGATGGGGGGTTAATAGGACCAACAAAGTCAAGGGCCCAACTTTCAAACGGTTCAATCACTAGTTGAGGGTTCAAAGGCATTTCATCAGACTACCCAGGGTGACCTGCCCTTTGGCAGCTATCACAGGCCTGCATGAATTTTTTAGCATCTTTAAAGATAGTAGGCCAATAATAACCTGTTCGTAAAACTTTATGGGAAGTTCTACGATCTGCAAAACGTCTGCCACACTGTCCATCATGGCATGCTTTCAAGATGTCAAATACCTCATCCTCCCTAGCACATCTCCTTATTTGCATATCTGCAACTGTATGAAATAGGTAGCCCCCAATCCAGGAAAATCAAGTACTACGGTGTATTATTTTCTTACGTTCATTAAGGGATAGATGTTTAGGTAATTTACCTATTACCAAATAGTTTGCTATATCAACATACCACGGTGTTCTGATAGTAACAGCGAAGAGATGTTCATCCGGAAAGTGGTCTTCAACTGCTTTTGTATCTGTTGGCTTTGGCATTCTTGATAGAAAGTCAGCTATAGGGTTCTCTTTCCCAGGTCGATCTTTGATTGTGATATCGAATTCCTGTAGTAAAATCAACCATCTTGTCACTCTTCCATTTGTAACAGGTTTATTTGCTAAAAATTTAATGGCAGAGTGATCAGTATATAGTACTACAGAATACCCAGTTATATAATGTCTAAACTTTTTTATAGTATGAACTACAGCTAAAAATTCTTTCTCAGTCACAGTATAATTTAATTCAGCAGGGGATAGATTTTTGCTAATATAATAAATTGCATATGGCTTCTTTTCTTCCTCCTACCCAAGTACTGCTCCAATTTATGTGTCTGAGGCATCGGATGAAATTTGGAATGGAAAATTCTAATTTGGGCCCCTCAGCTCTCGGGCTGTTGAAACAAGCTTTTTTAGATCATTAAAGGCATTGTCACATTTAACTGTCCAAATGAAATCAAAATTTCCAGTCAGTGCATATAAAGGTGCAGCTATTCGAGAATAATGTTATATAAATCTTCTATAGTAACCAAAAAATCCAAGAAAGCTACGTACCTTTGTTTGTGTGGTGGGTGTGGGAATTAACAAGATTATTTGAATTTTAGCTGGGTCCACTTGAATTCCAGCTGCTGAAATATAATTCCCTAAGATAACTCCTTCGGTCATCTCATAAAACACTTTTCTTGGCCTAAACAAAGCCTAGCATCAATACATCTTTGCAATACCTTTTCTAGGTTTTCCAATGCAGGCTCAAAGTCATCCCCATAAGGTGTGAAATCATCCATATATACTTCGAGGCCTTCATTTATTAAGTCTACAAAGATGCTGAGAATTTCCCTTTGGAATGTAGCAGGGGCATTGCATAGGCCAAAAGGTAGGACTCGGTAGGAAAATTTCCCCCATGGACAGGTAAAAGTAGTTTTGTCCTGGTCTTCAGGGGCAATCTGTATTTGATTGTACCCACTGAAGCCATTGAGGAAAGAAAAGAATTTCTTCCCTGCTAATGTGTCTAATATTAGGTCAATGAAAGGAAGGGGAAAGTGGTATTTCTATGTTGCCTTGTTAAGTTCACGGTAATCTACACATATCTTGCACTTCTCATTCTTTTTTGGTACCACCACTAATGGAGAGACCCACTTGCTATCAAATACTGGGTAGATGAAATTAACATCCAATAGTTTTTGTAATTCAGCTTTCACAATATCTTTAAGGTGAGGATTTATTCTTCCTTGAGGTTGGCGAATGGGTCTTGCATCTTTTTCAATATAAATTGGTGAGTACAAAATTGAGGATCAATTCCTTTCATATCGGGGTAATCCCATGCAAAGGCTGCTTTGTATTTTTGTAATAATTGGACCAATTTCTCTTCTTGTTCAGCAGTGAGATTTTTATTGATGTTTAGAGTTTTTCCAGGCTCAATTTCTACAACCTTGCTATTGTACACAGAAGTAGTAGGTATTTATTGATTAGGAATATCTTTGAAAGGATCTTCTTCTTCTTTATTATTGAATGCTGCCTTGATCATGTGACATTGCAAATGAGATCTGGTTTGTGATTTATTGATAAAACTATTAACGATATCATCCTCTATTTGATCTTTAAAATCAAGAGCATTTTCTATAGTTAGAGGTGATCTCATATTTTCCATAAGATATGATGCAGGTGGTTTTCTTGTTTTGATTATTGATAGACTTGGTTGGGCTGGGGGATATAGGGCTAAATTATTGACATAATTTCCCCTTGTTATTGTCATGTTTCCTTGTCGGCATCCAATATAAGCATCGAAAATTGCCAACCAAGGTCTCCCTAGGATTAACAAGTGTCCATCTAGTCAATTCTTTGGATTGATAACCAGGAAGTCAACAGGGTATTCCCAGGAATCTACAAATACCATTACATCTTGTAGTATACCCTCTGGTTTGACTATTGATCAGTCAGCCAATTCCAACAAGGTTGTTGTTGGTTCTAGTGATGTAATGCCAATTTTTTGACAGGTGGTGGTTGTTAAAATATTTATTGATGCTCCCAAATCAACTAAGGCATTTGGAAATGATTGCCCATTGATTTGTACTGTCACTATAGGATTTCCTGGGTCTTCATATTTGATGGGTGTTTCCATTCCTGATAATAAGTCAGATAAGGTACCAACTATTTGAATAGTAGGATTGGTTGTTGTTCTCCTCTTTTGCTTCTTTATGCATAATTCCTTAATGGTTTTTGCATATATAGGAATGTCTTGAATAGCTTGGAGGAGAGGGATTTGTATACACAAATTTTTTAATTCTCCCAGAAGATCAAAATTAGGTTGTTCTAATGGACAAGGTATAATTAACCATTCTGGGAATGGTGGAGAGGAAGTTGTTACTTGTTGTTGACTTTTTTGTTGATTTTGTTGTTGAACTTCCTCCTCACTTTGTACTGTTTGTTCTACAAGTAACGGATCTTCAATATGGACATCATTGTTTCTCTCTATTTCCACTATACGCCCAGACCTTAATTGAAGATCATTGCACTCCCTCAGTTCAGTTTCTACTTTTGGGGGTTCCATTATTTGGACAGACTGAACTGGCCTATTGTTTAGGTTTGGGTTGGTTTGGGCTGGGAGTTGTGGTCTTAAATTGGTCTGGGGGTTTGTATAAGGAACTGGAAGTGTAGGTTGAGAGAGAGGAATTGATCCGGCTGGCTAATTTGTAGGTTTCTTCCAGTTTGACTGCCAGGCCTGACTCTGGGAAGTAGATGGGGACCATTGTGTAGGCAAAAATGGTGGATAGAAAGGAAATCTAGGCCAATTATTTTGGTTTGTTTGATTTGGCCAAGATGTGGGAGGAAATGGCTGTCGTGACCAATTAGGGAAAGGTGGTTGATTTTTCCACATCCCACTATATTGTTGAGCATTATACTGAAGAGGCTAAAAATAAAATGGATCATTTGGCATACCTGGTGGTCGTGGCCGCCATTGTAGGCGCTAATTAAGTAGACATACCACTTATGATTCTTCTTCTGCCTCCTTATAAACTGCTTTTAGGCCAGGAAGCGAAGGACATCCCTCTGTAGGCTGATCTTTCATGCAAATGGCACAGACTTTAATCACATCCAATGGGCATTCTTTGTGGTTGTGTTTCTTTCTACATCTGGGACAGAATATTGCCAAGTTTTTCTCTGCTTCTGCCTATTTCTGTTTGGCTTGCATAATATCGAACTGCGTTGTTAGAGTCCCAAGTATGTCTTTCTTAAAGTCTTCTAGCAGATTTCCAATCTCTGCACGAGTCACACCTTCATTACAGGTCTTATTTTCCCTTGTAATTATATCACGTTCTGCTGATTTCAACCTTGTATTTCCCCTCGAATTCCTGATACACAAATCAATGATGTTAGGATAACTTTCCTGATATATATCACCTTTTCCAATAATATTCAATGTTTCAACCCATTGATCTTTCATTCCCCTAATTAATGTGGTTTTCAAAACATTGTCAGGTAAGGGTAAATATGCATAAGGGGATCTCTGAAGATTGTATTGGAACCATTCCACATACTCTTCCAAGGTCTCATTTGGTTTTGCTGTCATTTGGAATATTTCATCTTTTAGTTCTTGAGACCTGCAATAATATTGATAATTATTTAAAAATATAGCCTTCATATGATCCCAATCAGTTATGACACTGCCACCTAATCCCATAAACCATCGTAAGGATGCCCCTTTTAATGTAGAAGGGAATAGTTTTAGTTTTTGGGCATCGGTGGTGTAATCATATCCTCTGCACAGCACATCAAATTAAAAAAAAAATGCATTTGGGTCCTCTGATGTTAAGCCATGAAATGTGGGAATATGTTGAAGGGGGATGGCTTTCATAGGTGCATTGACTGCAGTATCTACTATAGGATATTGCAGTGTAGAGGCTTACTGGGGTGCCTACTGATTCTGATTTTGGTTCAGGGCCATTTGATCGAAGATGTGCCAATATCCCTCTGGGATTTCCAAGGAATTTCTAGGTTGACGAGAAGGGGTAGGAATGGCTTTGACAACACTTCCTTTGTCTGGTATAATAAGTATTTCATGTTGACCTACTGTTTGAGGTGTTTCAGGACCTTGGTTCTGAATAAGTTGAACAACACTTCCCTTATCTAGGCTGCTTATTGTTTGGGAAATTTTAATAGGAGATTTTGAGTCTCTGGTTTCTCCCGTTTCCCCTTCTCCTTCTTGGAGATTGCTAGAGTTCCCTTCTTGAAGGAAAATTATGCAAGGATTCTCAATTTCTTGGGAATATTGCACAATTCCCTCTATGTGACTGTGTATCTCAGAAAAGGCTTCCGATGGTGACTCTGTAGCCTGAAGGGAACTAGTAGGCTATCTGGAAGTAGTTCTTTTAAATCCTACTAATGGCTGAGATTCAGTTTTTTTAAGGATTTCGTCAATAAAGGTTGTGCGCCCAAGGGTCACCGGTCCCTTAGGTCTCTTAGTTTTAGGAGGAATTTTGTTTCGCTTAGTTGGTTTATTCATTCAAAGAAACAATCCTTCATTCCTACCTAGAAAAAGAAGCTTACCTACTTCTGCTGTGAAGCGGGCTGTGAGCAAGTGTGTTTCTTGCCCAGTGCGCAGGTTCTTACCTTCCATATTTAATACCCAATTCTCCGCAAGCAGAAGAAAATCAGTTGTGCATCACTCCTATGAAATGGAATTCACTCTCCCCAGCAACTGCGCCAAAATGTTGAGTCATAAAAAGGTATCTTTTGAACACCTAATTAGCCTACATTAATCATCAATCCGGGAGCGACTTTTTATTTCAAGAGTGTACTCTACCTGAGGCTGCAATTATCTAAGAGAAATGCTATGAAGATGTAGTACAAAATAACAAATGCAAAAGTAACAAATACTTGTAAAGAAACCTAATTACAGTGACATGAATGGAAATATTAAACTACATCAATCTTGCAAAACATCGATCAGGGATGCAGTAGCAGTAACTCTTTCCCTTAGAAATTGATGCAAGATAACCAATTTGGGGACCTAGAAGAGATAACTTCTATCCTCTACAGTTGGTGATATTTAAAGCAATCGAACGAAAGCAAATTCAATGAAATCAGCTTAAAAGAAACGCAATATGGAAAGGAACAACAACATGTAACTATAACTCATCTGTTTGCTAATCAAAGACTATGAATAAACAATGAGCATAAATAGAACAACAACATGAAATGAAAAACAATTACAATTCTAACATAATCAAGCCACTAGATTTCTATGCTTCAATCATGTCGACAGCTTCTTACCACGCAAAAATCAATTATAACAAATTCTAAACTAATGGAACAACAACTCAAATCAGATACAGATCAACAAATCTTTATAATAACAACAAGATAATCGAACATCGAATGTGCTTATTGTAAAGGATGAAATAGCAATGACTTTGTATTTGATCTAACAATAATAAACCAATTCTGTAATCGAAACAAACATTAAACACACTTCACACGACAATAATCAAGAATTAAAAATACAAACAGTGAAGTGATTCCACCAGAGCCAGGCCCTTAGCGCCAGTGAAATACTGCTGGGCTAATTCAAAACTTTAGAAGATGGATGAAATGCATGTCTTATATTAAACCAACATGAAGTATTACAAAGAAGGTTCTCTCAAAACCGAGAGTCAATAAAACATTATATTACAAAGGAAATGTTTGAATGTACAACCTTTCGACTAACTCACTGATTTCAACAACACCCGTCCCCTTTGTCACTAAAGGACATCGCTTTATATATCAAATCTTGATGGACAAATCAAGGAATAAGATGAGTTTGAACAGCGATCCCTCAGGATCAAAGGATCCTGAGGGATTTGCTCCTCTTTGTTTAGTCATCATCCTGTTTACTCTGACCGAGGCCGAGCTATCCCCTGCCTTTTCTGGGCTATTCATTCAGATCTCCTTGCCTTTGGCTGGATATGGTTCAACGCTGATGGAGTAGTAGTTAGATTAGGTTCAACCCCGCCTTTGGTACAACTGTTCACCTCATCGAATTCCTGTTTTTCAATCAAAAAGTAACCTTTAGTCATCTTTTTGTACTAAACATAAACCGTTCCAATTCTATTGTAATTCTTATGATAAATTACCTTTCCAAGGCAAACATGAGCATATCTATGGTAAAAGAATGAGTAAATACATAGTAATTTCATACCTCTTTCACTTCCCAACACCTACAAGGCCAACAGGGCTACTGATGAGAGCATTGAGAGATGTAATCTATTCTATGTAACATGGGTTGGAGAGATATTTCATGATTTGGGACATTCCACTTTGGGAAGAAACCACTTCATTTCATGTATTTCATGTATAGAGGAGATATTTTGACATCATATGGTTTCCACTTGGAGATTCATTGATGAGGAGAGTCACCTAACTTTTTAGTTGGAGGCCAATCTAGACATTCTAGAGAGGAAACTTATGAGTTGGGCATGAATTACACATTGTGGCAGATGAGGAGGCCTTCCATATGAGGATGCCATTTGGAGGGAGGAAGTTTTCTGTAGCATCCAAGTTTGCAGTTGCTTAAGGACAAGCAAAAATTTGGTGGGGAGGACTGTAATATTCCCAATTTTCCATCAGATATCGGAATATTAGAGTTCTTATTTTTTCTTTATTAATTAAGTAAATAAGAAGGTGGAGGGACCCAAAAACCCCAAAGATGAATAAAATCCACTTTTTATTTGTGTATGTGGATATTTGGGAGTTATATCTACATTATGGAGTAGTGGAGCAGCTTCTTAAATGAAGGAAGAGTGGAGATCATGCCACATTAATGATAGATCATGGAGATCATGGAGGAAGTCAAATGAGATCATGGTGCATTCAAAGTAAGAAAATAGAGCATTAATGATGAGATAGTGGAGGAAGTTGTGCATCTAATTCACACATGACAAAGAGAGTGGGAGTTAAATGCAGAGATGGCGGAGAACATGGAGAGACAGTGCGGTCTTCGTGGAGGCTAGTGGCCACATGTGCAGCGCATTTATGAGGTGGTTTAGGTCTATGGAAGGCTCACAAATCATATAAGGGAAATGAAGACAACAATAGAAGGAATGCTTTGTATTATTATTTCAGATCCGTTTAGATCTATATTTTTCATGTGACATTTCTATGCATGCTTATGCTGTTTAGCTAAGTCTACAGTGTTATTTAGCACATGGGTGTTTCCGAGCAGAAATACCACCCTTACCCACAAGGGACTTCAAGTACCTACTATGGGAAGGTTTCTATTTAGATCTATTCGTCATCAAGCATTGGTGCCATATTCAACCACTCTCAGATGCACATTCAGTCACAGGAATAACACATTCCTGCTTAAGGGTTTGAGAGGTGGTGGTTGTTTCTAGCATTTCAGCTGGGAAATTGGTGGAGGATTCATCCTTTCACGTTGTGCTTCATTTTCAGCCCTTCAGGAGCAGCAGATATATATCTGGCATTTATTCCATCAGATTTTACCTCCATGCAGCAGCAGTCCCCTCAAGGATTTCGCAGTCTAGTCTTGTAGATCCGAAGGAGGAAGGAAGTTTCTAGTATTTCAGTTAGATATATTTTGAGGAACCATTTCCTCACTTTGCATTCACTGTTTCCACTATTTTTGAGCTGATTTTCAATATTTAGCAGCAGGATAGAGAGCCTCCCTCCTTGACAACATAGTTTTTGTCAAGCAGTTGTGTAGCAGCAACTGCATTGAGTGGAGAAGGTTGGAGGAGCTATATCTTGAACTTTTATCTTAAGGATCTAGTGAAGGGATCAACCCTTCTTGCATTGAGATAATTGTATAACATTGAAGCCATCTATTCTTTAGTTCATGCAGCATATTTTCATACCCAATAGTTTATATGTGCAAGCCCTAAGAGGGTGATTTTCCTAGATTGCTACATCTAGAAATCCATTTCTGGGTTATCTTGGGTATTCATCATTGAGCCTAGATCTAAAGTTGCAACATCATTGGAGCTACAGAACTGCCATATATTTTTCCATGAGTTGTAGTCTCAACATTTGCAGTAGAGGCAATGCAATATTCCTTCTAGTAGTCCAGCAATTACACAGTCCCTCTTGTGAGATCATTTCAGGGTCATTCTAGGCCATCTCTTTGGCTTGAGTGTCTCATATTTTGAGCACTGTTGTACTATTTATCCACCTCCTACATAATAAAATGGCTCATCTATTCTGTACATTTTTATGGTGTATTTAGATTATTTTTTTACTTTTCTACAGTTCTTATATTGTTTTTTTGTAGTACTGCATTCTTCGTTTTGGGATATTACATATCATGGAGATCTTGATATGTTGTGGGATTCGTATCTAGTATTTAGGGATAAGTTGAGACAAGTATGGATCTAGTAGATATTTAAGGGACTTAAATTTATTGAGAAGATATCCCTAATTCATTTTTAAATATGAGGAGCATCCTTCAAAGGAAACTAATAAGTTGTAAATTATTCATTAGCATCAGATTTATGATTGTTAATTCAGCATGAGTAATATCATTTTCTCCAAATTGTGAGTTATGAGTGTTGTTTGATTCTTAAGATATGACAGTTGTTCATGTGTGCTAATTGAGGAATGGACAGATCCCCATCAACCACAATTCGCATACATCTATAACATAGTTTGATTTCTTTTATTTCCTTGCATTCAAGTGTGCTTTATTTTATGCAAGTGTGCTTTATTTTATGCAAGTGTGATTTATTTTTTGCAAGTGTGATTTACTTTCCACAAGTGTGATTTCATTTCCTAGATTTGATTTGATTGTCATTAAACTACTTTCTTACTAGCTATCTTAGTTTGCTTGCTTCACAACTAAATCACTAGTTGCTATTTACTTCTTTCTAGATTATTTTATTTCTTTCTATATTATCATAGTTTGCTTCTAATATTTTTTCACTTTAGTTATCATTAAATTATTTCTTACTATTTCTCATAGTTTGCTTGCTTGATAACTAAATCAATAGTTGTTCTAGGTCTACCCGATTTCTGGATTATCATAGTTTGTTTCTTATAGTTGTTCAAATATTAGCTTATAATTTTTTAGAAAGTTCATGGAATTAATTCATTCCACCCTTAGTATCTAACTCCCACCCTTAGAATCTAATTCAGTTTTCTTACATGTGATTTCCTTTGCAATTTTCTTTAGCTATACTTGTAATATGCATTTCATTTATTTCTTTCCATCCTAATAAACCTTATACACCAGTTTCATCTGAGGTCCCATATGTTTTGGTTTTCTTCTAAGTTTATGAAACCCTTGGGTTGAAATATTTAAATGAAAAGGGATTTAACATATCATTAAATCACCCTACAAATGCCTTGGCTGAGGAAGAAAAGAAAACCATAGATGGGAAAGAGGTCAAATAAGTTGAGCAAAAGGTACAAGGTGAAGGGAAATATGAAAAAGAGGGAGAAAGATATGAAAAGGAGGAGCCCACCTCACTAAAACCGGTCCTCAAAGATGTAGTAGCAGTTCCAAACCCTAGCCCTTAACACAATCTCAGCTCCTACTACACATATATTTAAAGGGGCAAATTGATTGCTTAGAAGTTTACATTGCCTTTATTTTATTATTTGGAAGAGGAGAGGGAACACACTCATCATTGGATGAAGCTTGCTACATCCAAAGGTGTGCATGACATAGGAGTCATGGAGGAAAACATGGCTAAGTTGGGGAAGGATTTGTCTGATGTTATGATTAGAGAATCCATGTTGAAAGAGAAGCTTCAGAAGGCCGAAGCAAAGAATGTAGCATTACAGGAGCAACTTTATCAAAAGGACGAAAAAATGGCCACCATGGCATAATTTTTCATGGAGGTCATTCAACATAGATATCCAACATATTATTATGCAAGCTACCTCAAGGAGTAATGGCTCCTATTCCAAATCAAAACAATAGCCTCTCATGGATCCTTACCTTTTCATAACTGCAGACAGTTCATTGACTTTTGCAACCAATCAAGTATGGCAGATAAGGAAAAAAAGACAGAATTCTACATTCACAACCTTGTGTTGATATATTTGAACATTAGGGACCCCAATCCTAGGATGGGAGACATGTAGTTAATGGCATTGGAATCATGGATGGTTAATGAAGAGACCATATCACAGGAAGTAAGAAGGGTTATGAGGAGAGAAAACAGATAACCCTTACACATGAGGGTAGAATTATCAGCCCTAAGGGAGTCATCAACAAACATATTAATATAAAAAAGGATCCTGCACTTGCAGAAAAGTACCTCAACACAAAAGCTCAAGCCATGGCTCACTTTGATGATGTTTCTAGGTTGTTGAGAGATGAGTGCATAATGGCTAGTCAAAGGAGATGGAATAGCCTCCCTCATAGCCTTAGAAACATGGAGTACCACACACCATAAATATTGAGTGGTGCCTTAGTAAGAGCACCACTATAAAAGAGGGCCATGCAGGGCAGTGGCTTGGTTTGAAGCTCATTCCACCCTTGCTGCTAGGGTTGAGTGATGGAAAAGACCAATATGAGCAGAACAGAGAGTGAGAAGAAGCAGAAAAGAATGATGGATTTTACCCTCCTGAAGGTGCTCCCACACTTCTCCCTTTGGAAGTCAAAAGGTTGATCAAATATTTGAAATAAATGCAGAAGGAGGACTAAGCTGGTCATAGGATGAGAAACCATTTAGTAGGGGGTGATGATGAGCTCCATCATTAGGTATATTTGGAGGGGTTAATTGTCACTTTTTTGCCTTATTAAGTCTCTTTTTCTCACATTTTAATTATATTATGGTCTTATGTTGCTAGTGTAGATGGTGATTAAGTCTTGTGATACTTTGAATGCCTAACGTGAGTTAAATGCAAGAAAATCACAAAAATATTGCATTTTTTATGAATATTTTTCAATTAAAGCTTGGAGTAGACAACAAGGAGAGATTATAGGGGGATTTTCCACCTCCTTAACTCCCAAAGGCGGCCAATGGATTCTCGATATTCCCTCCAACAACGCGAAATCAAAGGCAACCAAGCAAACTCAAGATCAAGTGCACCAAAGATACACTTCACTTGCAGTCAAAGTGGACACATCACCTAATTTTTAGGGAGCTATTGGTAGCTACCCTCTAGGTTAAATAAGGCTGAGCAAGAGCTCATTAGGATTTGAACTTTGAAGGAAGCTAATAGACTCTTAGCTCTTGTAATAGATTTTTTCGACTTTCATGCTAATGTAACGAGAATATTTTCTACAATAAGATGAGTATTCATATTATGCTTCACTGATCTAGTTTCAGATGGATAGGCTTGTGATTTAGGTATCAATCCATTGGCCTTAGTCTCTCTTGTATACTCATTCTTTACTTTTATGTCACTATAGCTAGTTTTCTTATGAGTGTGTAGCTAGTTTTCTTACTTATTCAATTGACTACTTTTAGTTTTCTTCCATTTGTCTTTTGTTATAGATTAAGCTTGCTTGGCATGTTGGTAGAATAATTTATAAACTCAGAAATTTGTGTGTCAAGCCTCCCTCTCTCATGTTTTTCATTGGAGCTTGAGTAGGGTAGACCTTATCCACAGGCCAAAATTTCTTTTTAGTTTATGATTTCTTGGAATGAATAATTAGGTTTTTGTAGTGCCATGAATATGTTTAGAATGTTGTGTTAGATTTATGTTTGTAGGCTAAAGTAGATTTTATTTCCTAATTAAACTCATCTTTTCCATTTCCTTCATCATGAATTTGTCAATATTTGTTGCATGAACATGTAGTTTTCATGCAGGTTCACGTAGCACAGCAAATGAGGACTTCACCAATACCTTCAACTTCATTTCTCACCCTTCATCAACCTTATTTTCCTCAAAATCACAATCAATCCTGTTTTCAGATTTTTCATCTTCATACCATGAGAAAACCCTAGAGGTGCAAGACATTCTTCTCAAAAGGCCCTGAGATTGGAAAAGGAGTTGGCCACCTTCCAATCATCAAAAAACACCTTCACTCCACCTTCCCTACACTTTTCTTACCCACTTTTGGCCTCAAATTTCCCTCAGACTGTTTCCTATAGCAATTCAGGACTTTCATGTAGCACTACAGGAAACATGTAGCAGCACTTGCAGCAACACTAGTGGCCCCTCCTTAAGCCTAGAAACCACCATCCACCTCATCTAGACCTGCCAAAACCACTAAAACACCTTCAGCTTTGCACCCATGAGTTCAAGTCCTTCATAAGCCACCTTAGCGCTTTCTCCTCCTAGCTAAAAAATAATGCATTTAGAAGCATAGCTAGGTCATCATTAGCTACATGATTAAAAACATGATAGAAACAGAATGTGTTTAGCCATTTGGTCTAGAAAAGTGTGATTAGGTTAGTTTCCCTTATGAAATTTCAATTGATCAATTTACTTCATGCAAGATGCCTAGTTTTCTTCCCTTTATTATCATAGCTTTATGTGTATATTTATTTCATTACAGAGTAGTTAGATGTACTTTACTGCTATAGAATAGTTATTTTTTTGCTGATAAAGTAATGGATTTGAATCAATTTTAGCCCTAGGTCTAAATTCAGAAGTGTGATAGACTTCATTCAGAAACCATAGAAATAACACCCTTTCGTAGAGCTCAAAAGAGGATGACATGAGTAGAATGCATCAAATGTGCATATAGCACTGTCACCTCCAATATTGTACGAACCCCGGGTTGATAAAGTAAAGTAGGGCAGCCTCTGGGAGTTGCAACATTCTTGGTGCAATACCAGGGCTCATCACTCAGAAATTTTTTTGTAGCCTTCTTTGAATCTATTTTTTCAATTTTTCCTACATATTAACTTGCATCTCTTCTTTTAAGAATCAAGCTAGATTTATTCACTGCAATACTGCTCTTAATTTCTTCAAGTTTCTGGTCCTTTTCTTCTATTTTCTTTCTCAATTTATCTACAAAATCTTCGAGTGCTTCAACATAACCTTTCTCTTATTTTTGTTTGTTTCACATTACTTATTCATTTATTTTTTCACCCTCTAGCTGGGTTCTCAAGGTAGTGATCTCCTCCTTGTGAGTTTTTTCTCCTTCTCATCACATATATGCAACAATTTCTTATGATCTCTACATGAAGTTGTTGATTTTTCCACTTGAGCAACTAATTATTTAATCACGAACATTTTCGATTCATATTCATCCTTAACAGTAAAAATATTCATCTCATCATAAACCTCAAAATAATCATCATAATTATAATGAAAAAAAATCCAAAATATTAGCTCATGACACATCAGATTCATAATTTGTAGCTTCTTTTGCAATGGACTTATTTTCTTCCTTCTTAAAAGTTATTTTCTTTTGAGACATCCTTCTCCTATTTATGGCCATGATCCATGATCTACTCTCCAAGTTATCAAGATTCATTGAAGAGCACTAGCTCTGATAGCAATTATTGGTAATATAGTCACTACTAACATGGGGGGGGGTGAATCAGTAGTGATGGACTTTGTATTAATTTGCACCAATTACAAGTATTTTTCCCAAATTCAATTATCCATGCACATGCACAACATTAGATCGTTAAGACATGTAAGAAGAAATAAATTGAAACCATAATAACCATGAGAAATATCAACACAAGCATGCACACATAAGGACACAGGTATTTCTGGTGGAAACCCTTTCGAGATAAAACCACCCTATTTTTGTTGTGATGCTAAATTATTTTTATTACTATGTCAAGAAAATTTTACATGGATTAGCTACACCCATAGCTAGAAGACTTAGATTTCTCTATATTATGGTGGCGATATCAATTTCAGAAATTTGTTTCTCTCACGAATCTACGAAATACCATTCGCTAGAAGCTCCCACAAGCAACGATACTCGACCAACCACAATTTTATTTTTCAACTCCTATTGGATGAAGAAAACTATTCCTACTACTAAAATTTCCAAATAAGTGGCACTACTGAAGCCTCCATGCCTTCACTTCCTCCATGCGAACAACCTTTCATATATTTTGAAAATGGGTTCTTAATGCGTTCAACATGAGAAACCCAACAGATCTAGCATTATTATCATCAAATATGAATCAATAATTTTCTCGGAGAGGGATTTTTTCTTCTCTTCTACTCACCACAATCTCAACACACTACACTCAATTCTCCTCCATTTTGCATCCCAATTCACCTCTTAATTCTACATACACTCCTCTGAAATATATCTACAATCCAATGTGAGTAGTTGCAATAATCTCTACTCACTCAAAATTCCCTCACAATGTCATACTCTCACACTCTCACCACAATCGACCAAATAGACTCAATGTTTCCTTCTATTTATCATTTTTTTTATGTTGAGTCACTTAGTTAATGCTACATGTTATCAAAGACTCAAAAACTCTTTTCACATGCTTTATATTTGGTTGAGAAATTATTCTTGATGGAATCAATCACTAACTCCATTATTCCTTTGATATCTTCAACCTTTATCATCTTCTAAAGGGTCCACAAGCCTTTTCTGACCATATGCCAAAAAATATCGATCAATAACATCGCCATAACACCAAAACTAGTTGAGTAGCATGAGGAATGCGAAGAAAAACTCGTGAAAACACAAAATTCACTCCCTTATCATTGTCATCCATGTGAATTTAGCATCTTCAAGCTACATTATCTCCCATAGGCTTCTCTCCATGCGAATGGAGCATAAAACCGCTCCCTTGACCTTCCTTCCATGCAACTATGGTAGAGGAAACTAAAAAAAATGCCTCCTACTCTCATAACTTTCCTAAACTTATTCCAGAGCTTGACCAACCTCTATAAAACCTATGGAAGTCTCTCACTCCTCTGCAACACTTCACCAAGTCACTATAAAAACTCCAACATCATCCCAAGTCAAACTAGGTTGACTAGGATTCCAACCAACAACTAAACTTAACATCTGAGCCATGAAACTTCTCCTCAACATCCTTGTCATTAGTATACAGCTCCAATACCTATCAGGAATCCTCCAACACCTACACAACCATATAAATCATCCACAAACACATGTACATCCTCTCCAAGCCCAAGTATAACATCATCATCATAGAAGACCTTATCAGGAAAATGGAGACCAAGGAAACCTAAACATCAAGGCTCCTCAACTCTAAACTTTGTATCAACCACCAATATTTCTATGTAGCAACATGATCACGAAGACCATCATCATGGTAAAACATCCAAGTTACCGCAACACACCATCATCTAATATCCAAGCTAATTCAACATGCCATCATACCAACATCGAACTCAAGTCATATAAAATGACCTATAGACTTGCATATCCAACACACCTTCATCCCAATGAACTAGGTTGACGTTAATGAAAATCAACCATAAATCTTGTTAGTGTTAGTCTAGTCATACTGCCATCAGTGATCAAAATTTCTCTTTTGCATTGGCATATTAGGAGTCCCATACCATAAATTTTCACCATTCTGCTAGGTCATGGATTCATTGATAGTAGTGATTTTTCATCAGTTTTCCCTCATGTGAAACTTGTTGACTCTCCTCTCTATGGTATTTAGTCATGAGTCACTTTCACTCTCAAAATCATGTCAGTAGGTCATAGGATGGGTCTCATTAGGTTCTAGGATCTCACCATGGTCAAATTAATGAGTCAAGTGTCAATAAATATCAGCAAGGTCATGAGGAAGTCAATAAACTCAAATTCACAGCACCTAGAAGATCAGAGAAATGTTTTATTCAGTTTGATGTAATTTTCACCTCAAAACCATGTTTTGAGGTGAAAACATGATACTTTGCCTTTATTATCATTAATTATGTAATTTTATGTTAGCATATGTAAATAAGTCACAATTCAAAAGCTGCCATCTCCACAAAGTCATCACCCTGCCTTTCAGAGAGGTTTTCCATAGTAGGTTTAGCATCAAATCATGTTCCAAGTAGACTCAGCAGAAAGGGCCCGGAAAGAGCTTTCCAACGGTATACTACACTTTTAAAACTGACTTCTGGATTGAAATGTATGCCTAAGTGAAGTAAAAGTCCCCTATACCCTAAAACAATCCCTTTTCGCACCTTTCCCTAAACTTTATTTTGTTAAAGTTTTATATTTTCTTTTTATAAACCCGCTTTTTCCCCTTTCGATTACACAATCGCAATGCAAAGAACTCCGATGTGATTAACCACTTCCCCTCCACACTCCTTTGAAACCTTATAATAACGTTTTAAAGTTGTTATTATAAAATCTCATTAAAACCAACCACTTCCCCTCCGTGCCTTTTAACCTTATAATAAAGTTAAATTCTTTATTATAATAAACCCCGCTGATCCATAATTCTTTCCTAATCTGAAAATCGCAATCGCAACATTTAATTGTGTGTTCCGATTTGCCTATTATAAAACTCCGATGTGATTACCCCGATCGAATATCTTCGATGGCAAGACCCCCCGATTAACACCCCACGATTTTTCCTCAGCCGTCAATCACCTAATCCAATCGGATGGCCTAAAAGCCACCGCGCTCATTGACATCAGTGTTTTCATATATGTTACACTCTACTCCCTTCTCCAATCTCTGATGCAGATTGACCTTGGGTCCCACCACATTTATCCTCTTCCATTCATTATAAAAGGCCGTCCCTTTTTCAAATCGAATTATGTTTTATTTTATTTATACAAAGGTCCTCCCTCAATCGGCATCAGCGTTTCTTCATACGCTTCACTCCCGCTTCCTTTCACCTCCCGATTCTGATTGACCCTTGGGCCCACCATACATCTTCCGCCCATTTATAATTTAAAGGGATATTTCCTTGGTTAAATTCAAATTTTATTTTATTTCGTTATTACAAAGGTTTTCCCTATCACCTCTCCCTAATCGCATCGGCAGAATTGTCTTATGTTATGTGCCCCTCCCGATCTTCCGATTCCGATTGCAATGATTACCCCGGTCCCACTTTAGCCGTCTGCCCTTTTAATAAAATTCATTCTTCCCTTTTATATAAAGTGAAATATTATTTTTCGCTTATTCTAAAGGGAATTCCCCGCTCGCTTATTTCATTCCCATCGGGCCTTCCTAATCATATCGGGAAAATTTTACCGTCATTCAAATGCATCCTCCCCCATTCCTCTAATCCCGATTATAACGACACCATCGCAAACATGTATATTTTCAATGTTTTATTATACATTGTGTCCCTCCTTCCCCATTGATCCCGATTGCGATTTACCATGTGGAACCCACCTCCTTTCCCTTCCCCTTTCTGATTTCAAAAATCGGTTTCCCTTCACAAAGGCATAAGTTCATTTTATTTTTCAACGACATTTTATTTAAAAAATCAGTTTTCTCAAACGAGTAATAGAAATCAACAGTCAGAGGCCGAGACCTAAATCTGTAACAGTCACATCTTCAGCTATGATTTAAAAGGGATGTACGCTACAAGATTCTTCTTCTCATTGGTTATCAGCAAATTTCAAGTGGTCAAATATAACGCTGCTCTTTCTTTAGGTAGATTGTTGGATTTCTTTTCTATGATTAGTTTTCAGTTCTTCAGCTATTAGAACAGCTCCCTTTTCTGTGGATCTATGTTCCCACAAATCTGGTCTATTTAATGAATTTTAAATCATTTCTAAAGCAATCTGTAACTCAGCAGTAGGGGAATATTGTGGAAGAATGCTTTGTGCTCCATTGTACAGTTTGACAGGGAATTAATAAAAGATGCAGCTGTAATTTGTGGGATCCATGTCGTATGAGGTTTAGCATTTGTTTTCTCCTTTGTTTCATACGTAAATTTTTTATGTATTTCATCCATCCATAAACATTTCCTATTGAATTCTTTCAAGATAGAAAGGTAGAATCCATTTTTATGCTCTGCCTTGGGAAATCATTCATACTCTGTGTTTTTCTTCTGTTTGAAAAGGATCCATTTATTGTGCCCTTTTCAACTCCTCACCAGTCTTTCCATTCCATCATTAATTAAAATTGATTGCTAAAATTTCTTACCTATCTTGCCCCATGAAATACCCTGTATCCTGATTTAATCCCCTAGTTTCATACTGTCCCATTTTTTCCCACACATCCCTGAAAATCCATTTATTTTATTAAAAAAATTTCCCATTTCTTATACCTGGCCTAAAATTAGATCATTATTGCACTTTATTGGATATCATTTCACGGAGAGAGCCCTCTCATGTCCTTGTAGGGATAGCTACAAGGATGAGCGTGGTTTAGTTGTTACCCTGTTTTTCCCTTTTTAGCCTGGGGTCCAAATCAGGTGCTAACATCTCTGGCGACCAAATTGGGGACCGATCTGACTGTCTTCGAGCTCATATTCTCACCACTGGAATTGAATGTGTATTATTTTTTGAATAAATCCCTGTGTGAAATAAAAAGTATTGAGAACTCTATTTGAGGTTAAACTCAAGTTATATTGAAAGCGACGAAAATTTTAAAATCTCTCTAGTTGAAATAAAAAGGATTTATTCTTTAACCGGTGGACTAATATTCGTGGGACCCAACAGTGAGTTAACGTGCGGAGTTAAAGCGCAAAACTACAGTTAAAGCGTCATTTACTGCCAGCAAACTTCGGAAACCGAAACCGCCTTCATCGCACTGCTTTTGGCCCACAGAAAAACCACTTCAAAAAAATGCGATCCAGTGAGATTAGGGCACGTCATCTCCCCAATACCGCCCATATCGCGCAACTTTTTGGTGTTAAACTTCAGCCTTTGAAAAAACGCGATATTCACGATGAGCGTCTGATCTGGAGAGCCTTAGATCTGATGAAAATTGCGTAGTGAAGTGCACGATCAATAATCGAGGTCTGACCCAGTGGTTTTATGTTATTTAATGTTTATTTTATTCATAAAAAGCTGAAAAGTGGATGCGTGGCCCCTGCCGAATGAAATATATTTCATGTTAAATAGTTTTATGTTATAAGTTCGAAGGTTGGTGCTCTTTCAAAATAAATCATGCCACTGTTATAATATTTTGATATTACGACAGGAGTAATAAGGTTTTCTCAAGTATTTTTAATGTTTTCTCCAATATCACATTAAATGGTAAAGGATTTGTTTAATGAGGTCTAAATATTATTGAAAGCAGACATTGTCAAAGCACATTGGAAGGGAATATAATGTCAATCACTTGTTCCAAAGTCATAATATATTTATGGTATTAGAGCGTAAAGGATTAATCACCCCAGTAATATCTTCCCTAGTAAAGAATGACAGAGTATCATATCTGAATGTTGATGGTGAACAAAAATCAGATGCATATGAAGGCTAAATTTTTCTCCTGGTGACTCCAACTTAATATAAATACTCCATTGGAGGACTGACTCTTTCTGTACGAAAATGGAAGGATCTTACACAAAGTTCAGGTATTCAAAGTGGAATGGTATTCATAATCTAATCTTCTTTCTTGTAAATTACTTCTTTGCTTTTCCTGAAGTTGTCCTGAATGTTTTTCAGAATTTGCTACATGATAAAGGTGACCAAAATCTTGGTTCTACCTATTCAAAAAGTATAAATACTGAGTTTTATTTTGATCTTGGCCTCCATCCTTTTTCCAAATATTATGATGACCCTCTTCGAAATGATGAGCTTAAAGAGACTAAGACTCATCCTCTAGCTCCTGTATATACTCCTAAACCTTCTATAATCCCGGATAGATATAAACCTCTCATCTTACCTCCTATACTCCATGATTTCCCTCCAAATTATTACCTTATTTGCTGAGGTTTGACGGCGAATGTGACATCATCAATGCTGAGCAACATGTGCAGAATGTTGAGACTTTCCTAGACCTTTTTGAAGTTGATGAAGAGGATGTCAGTATTAGGATTTTTGCTCTTTCTTTGCAAGGCAAAGTCAAGAGTTGGTTCAAGACCCTGCCTGATGTGAGCATCTCAGATTTCCAATAGTTCGTCTAAGTCTTCCTCAACAGATGGGTGGTTAAACAAAACCCTTTCCTGATTTTAGAAGAGTATGCCCAGCTAAAAAGACAGTTAGGGGAGACAGTGGAATAGTTTTATGTCAGGTTCAATTAAGTATATTATTTGATACCTACTGATATAAGACCTCCTCCTGGCTCAGCTCTCTTACATTACCCGAGCGCTTTTGATCCAGAAATGGATTTTCAACTGAGATAAAGGAACTTAGCAACACTTGAACAGATATAGAACAATGTAGTAGATGTAGAAGCTAATCTGTTGATCAGAAGAGAAAAGCTGAAGGAAGAAGAAAAGAAGAATGTTGCAGAGCACCTGACACCTTCAGAGGTAAAGCTTGACCTTTTGGTAAGCGCAGTGGAAAAGATGATGCAAAAAATCACTGCAAGCAATGAATATGATGTTCAAGAAAAAGTGGCTTATCCAAAACATGTTCTTTCTTATCCCAATTTTCATCAATCTAACAATGACTGTGTTATAGAACATCTCGCAGAAGAGAGATCCGTTGATATGACATGTATGCTTGTTGATATGTTTTATGTCGATGATTTACCAAAGTTTGATCAATACGATGATGATTATTATGTTTTCCAAACAAAAGCTAAACCTGCAAAGAAATCGACAGTTGGTTTATGGGAGGAAGTTTAGTTTCAACATCTTGAAAACAGTGATCATCTGATGCATATCATCCAAGACAGTGATGAAGGAAGTCTAGAAAATATGGAAGTAAGTGGGGGATCTCTGCCTCTTTGTTTCGCTTCAATTTAGTTCATCAAAGATAACTTTCATGCAATTAGAAATCAACAATCTCTTAGTTATAATGTTGAGGTTGAGATAGATAGTGAAATTCCTGGGCAAGTCATCAATGAGAAATCTTCTCCTGAAACGATTAAGGGAATCATTTGCGATATAAAATCCTCCTTAGCTCTAGACTTGTAGCCACCAAACCCAATTGAAGGTCAGATTACAGATAAAGGCTTGGAGGCTAAAACTTATGATCTAATGATGCAAGATGATTATGTACCCTCATGTTTCGAAGCATTTCAGTTCTTAAAGCAAAATTTTCATAATATCTCTAAAGAGAAAGATGAGAAGTCTGTAGAGTGTCATGTAGTCTCATTAAAATCAATAGATACATCGAAGCAGTCTTTTCATGTTTTTTATGACCCTATAGCTCATGTGTTGGATGATGTCTGTTGTAAAAGTTTTTCTCCATTGGCTAAACATGTGTCAAAAAAGAGTGTTGACAGTAACTTTACCCGAAAGCCAACTTCATCGTCTTGTTCAGAAGGCGTTTCATTACTAAGCTCATATCAAGGTTTGTAGTCATATGAGGAGACTAATAAAGAAGAATTTTTTTTTTCTTGGGATCATCAGCAGAGATTGGTTATTCATGAATTTCAGGATCCTTTTGTCAACTTGCTGCAAACATCAAAGAAAGACAACACAGATGTTAGGAAAATTTTAATATCAAGGTATAAATATTACCTGGAGTAGAGCAGTGATGTATTAATGGAAATCAATAGCTGTTTTTATGAAGAACCTTTCGCAGCATTCTTGAGGTCATCCATTCAACTCATCCTTTGCAAGTTTATCAAGATTCAACTTGATTCCAAGTTTCCATGGGAGTTTCCTTTCAGTTCTTCTCTCTACTTGCTCATTAGAAAAAATTTGGGGAGAATTCAAATAGCAGCCAGGATGCTTACATGGTTGCATTGGTTGTTCCATTTCACTTGATTAGGTGGTGAGTAGAACAATTAGAGTAGGTTTGATGAATAAGCTCAATTATGAGCATCTTTCTATTTTTTCAATTGTTTTTTAGTCATGTCTTGAGTCAGTTTGGTTTTATTATGGTTTTCACTGTTAGCCTTGAGTCAGAGTCAGTCTGAAGTATTTTTGACTCCATTCCCAATGGATAAGGCTACTTGGTCTATGGTGTTATTGGCACCTCCAAGGAGCTACCATCCCCATTGGAGCCAATGTTAGTGTCAGTCTAGTCATACTTCCATCAGTGATCAAAATTTCTCTTTTGCAATTGCATATTAGGAGTCCCATACCATAAATTTTCACCATTCCACTGGGTCATGGATTTGTTGATGCTAGTGATTTTTCATCAGTTTTCCCTCATGTGAAATTTGCTGACTCTCCTCTCTATGGGCTTTAGTCATGAGTCACTTTCACTCTCAAAATCATGTCAGTAGGTCATAGGATGGGTCTCATTAGGTTCTAGGATCTCACCATGGTCAAATTAATGAGCCAAGTGTCAATAAATATCAGCAAGGTCATGAGGAAGTCAATAAACTCAAAGTCACAGCACCTGGAAGATCAGAGAAATGTTTTATTCAGTTTGATGTAATTTTCACCTCAAAACCATGTTTTGAGGTGAAAACATGATACTTTTCCTTTATTATCATTCATTATGTAATTTTATGTCAGCATATGTAAATAAGTCACAATTCAGAAGCTGCCATCTCCACAAAGTCATCACCCTGCCTTTCAGAGAGGTTTTCCACAAAAGTTTCAAAGTCAAATCATGTTCCAAGTAAATTCAGCAGAAAGAGCCTAGAAAGAGCTTTCCAACGGTATACTAAACTCTCAAAACTGACTTCTGGATTGAAATTTATGCCTAAGTGAAGTAAAAGTCCCCTATACCCTTAAACAATCCCTTTTCCCATCTTTCCCTAAACTTTATTTTGTTAAAGTTTTATATTTTCTTTTTATAAACCCCCTTTTTCCCCTTCCAATTACACAATCGCAATGCAAAGAACTTCGATGCGATTAACCACTTCCCCTCCACATTCCTTTGAAACCTTATAATAACATTTTAAGGTTGTTATTATAAAATCCTGTTAAAACCAACCACTTCCCCTCCATGCCTTTTAACCTTATAATAAAGTTAAAGTTTTTATTATAATAAACCCCACCGATCCATAATTCTTTCCCGATCTGAAAATTTCAATTGCAACATTTAATTGTGTGTTCCGTTTGGCCTATTATAAAACTCTGATGCGATTACTCTTATTGAATATCTCCTATGGAAAGACCCCCCGATTAACACCCTGCGATTGTTCCTCAGCCGTCGATCACCTAATCCAATCGGACGGCCTAAAAACCACCACGCTCATTGACATCGGCGTTTTCATATATGTTATACTCCACTCCCTTCTCCGATCTCCGATGTCGATTGACCTTGGGTCCCACCACATTTATCCTCAACCATTCATATTAAAAGGCCTTCCCTTTGTCAAAATTAATTCTGTTTTATTTTATTTATAAAAAGGTCCTCCCCCAATCGGCATTGGCGTTTCTTCATACGCTTCACTCCCACTTCTTTTCACCTCCCGATTATGATTGACCCTTGGGCCCACCATACATCTTCTGCCCATTTATAATATAAAGGGCTATTTCCTTGGTTAAATTTAAATTTTATTTTATTTCTTTATTACAATGGTTTTCCCTATCACCTCTCCCTAATCGCATCGGCAGAATTTTCTTATGTTATGCACCCCTCCCGATCTTCCGATTTTGATTGCGATGATTATCCCGGTCCCACTTTAGCCGTCTGCCCTTTTAATAAAAGTCATTCTTCCCTTTTATATAAAGTGAAAGATCATTTTTCATTTATTATAAAGGGAATTCCCCGCTCGCTTATTGCATTCCCATCGGGCCTTCCTAATCACATCGGAAAACTTTTACCCTCATTCAAATGCGTCCTCCCCCATTCCTCTGATCCCGATTATAAAGACACCATCGCAAACATGTATATTTTCAATGTTTTATTATACATTGTGTCCCTCCTTCCCCATTGATCCTGATTGTGATTTACCATGTGGAACCCACCTCCTTTCCCTTCCCCTTTCTCATTTCAAAAATTGGTTTCCCTTCACAAAGGCATAAGTTCATTTTATTTTTCAACAACATTTTATTTAAAAAATCAGTTTTCTCAAACGAATAATGCAAAGCAACAGTCAGAGGCCGAGACCTAAATTTGTAACAGTCACATCTTCAGCTATGATTTAAAAGGGATCTACACTAAAATTTTATTCTTCTCATTGGTTATTACCAAATTTCAAGTGGTTAAATATAACGCTGCTCTTTCTTTAGGCAGATTGTTGGATTTATATTCTATGATTAGTTTTCAGTTCTTTAGCTGTTAGAACAACTCCCTTTTCTATGGATCTATGTTCCCACAAATCTAGTCTATTTAATGAATTGTGAATCATTTCTAAATCAGTCTGTAACTCAGCAGTAGGGGAATAGTGTGGAAGAACGCTCTGCGCTCCATTGTACAGTTTGCCAGGGAATTAATAAAAGATGCAGCTCTGATTTGTGGGATCCATGTGGTATGAGATTTAGCATTTGTTTTCTACTTTGTTTCATACGTAAATTTGTTATGTGTTCCATCCATCCATAAACATTTCCTGTTGAATGCTTTCAAGATAGAAAGGTAGAATCCATTTTTATGATCTGCCTTGGGAAATCATTCATACTTTGTGTTTTTCTTCTGTTTGAAAAGGATCCATTTATTATGCCCTTTTAAACTCCTCACCAGTCTTTCCATTCCATCATTAATTAAGCTTGATTGCTAGAATTTCTTATCTATCTTGCCCCATGAAATACCCTGTATCCTGATTTAATCCCCTAGTTTCATATTGTCCCATTTTTTCCCACGCATCCCTCAAAATCCATTTATTTTATTAAAAAAATTTCCCATTTATGATACCTAGCCTAAAATCAGATCATTATTGCACTTTATTGGATATCCTTTCACGGAGAAAGCCCTCTCCTGTCCTTATAGGGCTAGCTACAAGGCTGAGCATGGTTTAGTTGTTACCTTGTTTTTCCCTTTTCAGCCTGGGGTCCAGATCAGGTGCTAACACATCGAAAACACTACATAAGACATCAATGCCAATAATGTTTGGCTACCTTATTTGAAAGAGGGACAATATATTCCTTAGTACCTTCTATTTTTTCCTATGGTCTCTGATGGATATTGAGTTGATAAAATCAACCTCCTTTCACCACCAAATAGATGGAAAAATAGAAGTGGTCAATAATATGGTTGTACATATCTTACACATTTTAAACTCCAAGTATCCACATATATTTGATGAAATATTCAATATTTTCATCATAGTTATAATATATCCCTCCATGGATCTATTGGTCATAGTAATTTTCAAGTGTTATTAGGGTTTTATCCATTGACCCCCATTGATATAGCTTTATCTATTGAATTTTCACTATCATAGTCCTCTCATGATTAGGTTGACGCAGAAAGAGAAGAAAATGTTGTTGAATGCATATACCACCTCTAAAAAATTTCATGATATCCTCGATAAATCCAATGCCACGTGATGAGATCCGTCATTAGTTATAATTGGAGGGGTTAATTTTCACCTTTTATCCTTATTAAGTCTCTATTTCTCACATTTAAATTATATTATGGTCTTATGTTTCTAGTGTAGATGGTGATTAAGGCTTGTCATACTTTGAATGCCTAACATGAGTTAAATGCAATATAATCATGAATATATTGCACTTTTGATGAATATTTTTCAATTAAATCTCGAAGTAGAAAACAAAGATATATTATAAGGTGATTTACCACCTCCTTAACTCACAAAGGCAGCCAAGATATCCTCGATATTTCCTCCAACAACTCAAAAGCAAAGGCAGCCAAGCAAGTGGGAGATCAAGTGCACTAAAGCTCCACTTCTCTTCCAGTCAAAGTGGACACATCACCTTATTTTTAGGGAGCTTGTGGTAGCTACCCTTTAGATTAAATAGGGATGAGCAAGAGCTCATTAGGATTTTAACTTTGAAGGAAGCTAATAGACTCTTCGCTCTTGTAGTAAGTTTTTGAGACTTTTATGATTATGTAATGAGACTATTTTCTGGAATAAGATGAGTATTTAGATATTCCTTCACTAATTTAGTTTTAGAGGGCTATGCGTGTGGTTTATGGCCCAATCCATTGGCCTTAGTCTATATTGTGTATTCATGCTTATTTTTATGTCATTGTAGCGAGTTTTCTTTATGATTTTTTAGCTAGTTTGTACATTTCAATTCACTATTTTTAGTTTTCTTCCATTTGTCTTTGTTGTAATTAAGCTTACATAAATTTTGGTAGAATAACTGATAAAATTAGAAAACTGTGTGTCAAGCCTCCCTTTCTCATCTCTTTTATTGGATATTGAGGAGTGCAGACCTTCCCCACAGGCCAATTTTTCTCCTTAGTTTATAATTTCTTGGAAAGAATATTTGGGTTGTTTTAGTTTCATGAACATGTATAGAATACTAAGTTAGATTATTGCTTGAAGGCTAAAGTAGGTTTGGTTTCCAGATTCAACTCATCTTTTCCATTTCCTTCATCATGAATTTTCCAATGTTTGTTGCATGAACATGTATTTTTCTTGCAGGTTCAAGTAGCATAGAAAAGGAGGACTTCACCAACACCCTTAGCTTCATTTCTCACCCATCATTAGCCTTTTTCCATCAAATCGCCATGAGCCTCTTTTCTAAGATTTTTCACCTTCACGTCGTGAGAAACACTAGAGGTGCAAGATGGGCTTCTCAAGAGGTTTTGAGCTTGGAAAATGGGTTTTCCACCCTCCATTCATCCAAACACACATTCACTCTAGCTCCCCTACCCTTTTCTCCACCATTTTTGGCCTCAGATTGCCCTCGGACTCTTTCGTGTAGCAATTCAGGAATTTCCTATAGCACTATAGGAAACGTGTAGCAGCACATGCAAAAATACCAGTGGGCCTCTCCTTAAGCCTAGAAACCATCATCCACCTCATCCATACCTGTCAAAAACACCCAGACACCTTCAACCTTGCACCCATGAGTTAAAGACCTTCCTAAAACACGTTAGTGCTTTCTCCTCCTTATTGCAAAATAGTGCATTTAAAAGCATAATTAGGTCATGATTAGATGCATGAGTGAAAGCATGATAGTTAAGACATGAAGTAGATAGAGTTTTTTTAGCCATTTGGCCCACCAATGTGTGATTAGGTTAGTCTTATTTATGAAATTTCAATTCAGAAATTTACTTCATGAAAGATGCCTAGTTTGCTTCCATTTGTTGTCATAGCTTAATTTGTAGATTTGTTCCATTATAGAGTAGCTAGATGTACTTTCTTGTTGTAGGATAGTTCTTTGATTGTTGATAGAGTAATGGCTTGGAATAATTTTTAGCCCTAGGTCTAAATTCGAAAGTGTGACAGACTTCATTCAGAAAACCTAGAAATAGCACCCTTTCATAGGATTCAGAAGAGGATGATGTGAGTAGAATGCATCTGTTGTGTATATAGAATTGTCACATCCAATTTTGTATGAACCCTAAGTTGATAACGTAAAGTAGAGTAACCTCTGGGAGTTGCAACATTCTTGGTGCAATACCAGAGCTCACCACTTTTTGTCGTTGTTGCAAGGGAGGTTTCTAGTAAATGCTTTCATTTTGTTCTAGAATTATTTTCTGCTTTAATTTTACATGTTTCAAAAATATTGAAAATACAAAAAAATATTATTTTCATGCGTCGTAGGAGTAGGGATACTCAAGGAAATTTTTTACCAATAACCCTCACATCCCCACATAGTCACCCTTCACTCTTCTTCAGTGACTGTGAGGTTGTGTTGTACTATTCAACAACTCCCCCCCATTTATTTTTATAATAATTAATATTGTAATAACAAATGGGGACCCTTTAAAAAAAATTCCAAAAAACTTAGCAAGTAAGAGTTTTTTCACTTAGAAAATGTTAGATCATTAAGATAATTCACTTAGGACCAAGAACTTCATGCTTTATCTCAAATCACAGAATCCAAAAGTAACACAGATTAATTATTAGTCATAATCCATGAAATGTGATCAATAAAACCCTTTTAAAAGACCAAATGTAGTGTTGAGCTCTTTAACTTAAAAGGCCATGAGTTATTTCTTATGTCAATAAAGCACTTGAAACATTCTTCACATAAGGAAAAGCTGCTCAAAAATTCAATAAATACATTGTGCATCACAAATTGCAAAACATAAATGAATTTTCAAATAGCATAACCCCGATCTTGTGATACTACGACATTGTGATATATCAATCTTCCGATATTGTAATTCTGTGATATTGCGATGTTGCGAGATATTACGATTGTGACTTTATTATATTGTGATTTATCACAATCGCAAAATTGACATCGCACTTAAGTCATATTAATTTGAAATATCATTCGGGATTTGCGATGAAATTCTTTGAAAAGACTTGAAAGGAATCACACGTAGGCCTTAATGCATAATTAACAAAAAAATCAACTACATTTACTCTTTTAAGGCTCGAGGAGATTTGTATCTGTTTACTTGTGTTTGTAATAAAAGTCCCATATTTATTGAATTTATTGTTTTAATTGAATTTCACCTCTCATCTTTTCTTTACATTCATTTTGTTTTCTCTATTGCTCAATCTCAGGAAACACTGCACAAATATGACTAAGAAAGGAGAAAATATAGTCGAGGCTTCTGTATTCAAAGACTCATACATACATCCACTCTTTAGTGATACTACATGAAACAAAGATGGTGAAACTACGTCTTGGGAAGCTATGTACAATATACTGGAGGATGAAGATCCAAAAAATGATGGAAATCAGAGCAACGACTGGTGCTAAAATCTTGTCTGAAGCTTCCTATATTGATGCGGCATGTTCTTTCATGTACAAAATAGCTACAAGGCCTAAAATCCTACCATGTAAGGATATGGTGAAGTGGATTATTGAAAATGTATATATCTTGGACAAGACATTTAGGAATTCAAGACAAGAAGTCATGGGGTCATTTACCTCAGATAATTTGTGCAGAATGTATCATCTTCCACAACCTCAAAAGTCGTATGAAAAAGCTTTCATTGATCATTTCACAAAAGAAAACGAAGATCAAATAGATGTCATGCAGAATTGGAGGTCTGGCCCAACAAATTCAAATGGGAGAAAACTTGTATCTACCCAATTGCACCCTTATCAGCCCCACATAGTTATGTAGCTAATATGATGTGTAGGATTTTTGGAAAAGCTGACAATACCAAGTTTTCTATGGAATGGGTTCCATTGATTGATGCGGCTGTTAATTCCACCATTATGAATTCGAGTAATATTATGTCTGACAATTTGGCTATGGCTATTAGACAGTATAGACACAACAGTGTTGTCTCTACTCAAGTTATCCCTCCCTTTTTTATGAGTGCATATGCCATGGATGTTATTTGTTTCTTCTCAATATTTCCTAATATGGGTTGGGTATGGACTCTCAAAGACCCTACACCTGTTCATGTGTATCATAAGATTTTGTGGGAAAGTATTATGTTGCTAATATATCAAACAATTTTTTATATAAAATTCTCTAGGCTTTTAGAAGAAGCAAAGATAGACATCTTGTTGGTGGCAGGATGGTTTGGTGAAGAAACATTTACTTATATCAGATTTTTTCTGAGTATTGCAGCTCCCCATGTTCTTCTTTATTATGTTCTTGATAAGTTACTAGTAAGAGAGATTTCATATCAAACAGTAGGGGATGGTATTTCCAAAAACCTAAAAGATATGAAGAAATCTATCTAGCCAATTTTTCGAGTGAAATGTGGTTATTTTGCATTATTTGATTTTGGAAATGAAGTTAAATAAATATAGAATATTTCATGCTTAAATCTGGCTACTATGCCAGGCAAACTGTATGATCCAAACAAAGTCACCCAAGTCTTTACTACTATGATTAAAATTAGTCAGTTCATTCACAAAAAAGATGAATTTGATGATCTATTTGAAAAGGTCGAGACATTCTCATAGGTCTTGCATTTGGCATCAAAAAAATTAACCCCAGCTGACCTAAAATGTTTTCATATATACATGAATAAAAGATTAACAAGGGTCCCTTTAGACCTATTGAAAATTGAGGGAAAAAGAGAGCCTACTCCCTGTTTAAGCCTAGAAGAGAATTATGACCATAATTCTGATCAAGAATCTCCAAAGAAATCAATTCAAGATTTAGAACTTTCTGAACATCAATCTCATAATCATGAAGAAAACCCTAAGGAAAGTCTTGAGAAAAATACAGAGAAGAATAATGAAGAAACAACCAAAGATACCTTGGATGAAGAACAATTGGAAACTAATTCTACACAGGTTCAAAGACACACAATCATAGTAAACGATCTAGACAAAGAATGGGATAAATTCAGACAAAAGCTCCAAGTACAATAGACAGAGACGGGAATTGAAGGAAATTCTGAATTTCATACTCCTAAATCGACTTTACAACATGAAAATCCAGAAGCAAATGTTGAAATCATCCCGACCTACCCATCATCACAAATTGTTTTAAGAATTGAAGAGATACCCCCTTTATATATATTTTATAGTCTAGAACACAAAGCAGTGGTAAGAAGATAGAGAAATAAAGGAAAGCTTGATTCATTAGCAGCAACTCCAAAGAACGAACCAATGGAGGTTGTGTGGAAAGACACCCCCATTGATCCATCATAAAATCTGAAAAGACTGTCACAATTCATAGGTACTTACACAATAGTTACAATGTATAAGGAAACAGAGGTTATTCTTCTACTTAAAGATAAAGATGAAATAATTTAGCTGTTAGAGCAATAACTTGAACAATAAAGACAAAATATCAATAATAAAAGATAGCCACAAATGATATAGTTTCAGAAAGACTTTGTGTTGGAAATGTTGTCATTGATGGAAATAGAGGCAGAAAAGACAGAGACAGACAAAGGAGGCAGCAGCTGCAGAGACAGGCAAAGAACATCAACAAAAGACAACAGGTAATATTTACAGAGAGTAGTTGAGTCAGAGGTCAAGCAGCAAAGGCAGAGGAAGCAAATATAGAGGAAGAGATGAAACGGTCATGGAGTAGAGGTAGAGGTTGAGCAGCAGAGGTATAGCGAAAGCAGAGGCAGAAGCAGCGAAGGCAGAAGCAGAAAGGCAAAGGCAGAGGCAGAGCCGTTATCGCAGAAAGGCAGAGTAGGCAGAGCCGTTATCACAGAAAGGCAGAAGCAGAGGCAGAGCTGTTATTTCGAGAATCACTACCCCAGCTGGTATATACACTAAAAATAAATTCCGGGAACCGTAACCCAAGCGGAGGATACATAAACACAATTCCGGGAATCTTAACCCGAGCAGAAAAGTATATATATAAATCTTATTCCGAGAATCATTACCCAAGCCGGAGGATATATATATAAAATTTCGAGAATCGTGACCCAAGTCAGAGGATATATATATAAACCTTATTCCGAGAATCATTACCCCAGCCAGAGGATATATATATAAGGTTCTGCGCAAGATTAAATGACTAAAGGTCCCATTGTTCTATTTTTAAAACAAAAAAAGCAATATAAGGTGGGACCCTTATGAATCGCATTGGAGAATATAAGGGCAGCGGAAGAGGTTAACAACAGGTTGCGATTGCGATTGAAGTTCCAGACCCGATGGGTCTATAAGTTATGATTTTATAGATTTGAGTTCCGGTCTAATCGCATCGGCACATTTAAATGAACAGTGGTCAATCACATCGGAGTGAAAGTAGGGCAGCGGGACTTGCAACTAAAATTTGTGATTGCGATTAATTGCAATCAGAGTAATCACATCACATCAGAGTAATCGCATCGCATCAGAGTAATCAAAATCGGAGCATCGGAGTATAGGCATATCAGAATATGCAACCAAAAGTTGCGTTTGTGATCAATCGCAATCGGAAAGCTTTGGAGGAGATTCATCGTATCGGAGAAAAACTGTGCAGCGGAACATGTAAACAAAGAGTTGCGATTGCGATGAAATTCCGGACCCTATGGATCAATGAACCATAATTGATATGTGTTTTAATTTCGATAGAACAGTGGCTGATTGCATCGGAAAATGGAAGAGTATCAGAACATGCAACTGGGATTTGCGATTGCGATCAATCGCAATCAGAAGTAGTCGAGGGATAATACATCAATCACATCGGGAGTATTCAAGTTGTGATTAATCGCATCAGCGATTAGAGCAGAAGAGTTTAGAATTTATAAAGCTGTGGGACCCAGAGCTTTTGAAGAGTTATGCAACTGCAATGAACGGGAAAATGAATATAGTGAACCGAAAAAGAGAGGGTGACATTATTAAAGCACTGTATTATAAAAGGACCATGGATATGATAAGCATTGGTTGAAACTACCCAGCAGTTATATTAAAAAGGTAGTTATATATATATATATATATATATATATGCAGTGTGGGGCCATCACATCGGCACGAAGGCTAAGCAGTGGAACATATCAATGAAGTTTGTGATTGCGATCAATCGCATCGGAACAATCACAAAGGGTGTAATCACAATCGGAAATCATCGAAGGAGACTCATTGCATCAGAGCACAAAAAAAAGTTCGGATGGTGGGCCCGAAAGGGCATTTTATATGTTAAACAGGCTTTTACTATTACACCGAGAGTTGATTTAAGTTGTATTAAAAAGGCAGTTTGTATGTTAAAACTTATTATAATTATGTCGAGAGCTGAAGTTGTGTTATATATAAAATGAGTTGTTACAGATACATAGTAATTACACCACGGCAGTGCACATATCAAAACTACTTACTATTATTGTGTCGAGAATCAATTAGCTTGATATAAAAATCATAGCTACATATGTATGGCATATAGCCGCTACCCTGTGATAGTGAATAAGGAAACAAATAGAGCTGAAAAGGACAAAGACACAGTCAAATAAAAGACAAATACGCAGTGAGCCAAGAGGCTGAATGAGTGAGATGGAGTTTGCATTGTAATTGAATGTAAGTGATTTTAATTTATATTGTTGTGATGTATTGGCAAGTCTCCGGAAGAGAACAAATATCCCACTATAATGATAAATTGGTACCTACAGTTATATTTTCTGAATGAGCGGATAAAAGAGATTAGAAGGCAGAAGGCAAAGAGACATGGTTGTCCATTTCGAATTCCCAGTAGAATACAAACAACCATGAAGCTATTTTCTATAAAACAGGGTAATATCCAAGGGGAGAAGTTGATGGAAATAGAATGAGGGAAGAAGAGCGTGTGCAGCAGAATTGAAGAGAGTTGAAGAAAATAAGAAAGTTGCAAGAGGTGAGAGAGAGTAAGAAGAGAGAATGCAGAGTTTGGAAAATTAAGACATAAAAGATTAGGAAAAGAGGATCAGAAAGAGATGCTACAGAACAGAGCTGATATCTGTGGTAAATCAAAAAACATTCCGGTTGATAAATTGAGTAAGTTGGAGCTTCCCTATCAAGTTGAAGCTTGATAGTTGTCAGTTGTAGCTGACTGAGGTTGGAGCCTCTTGTAGGTTGGTGCCTGCAAAAAATTGAAGGGAGTTGGAGCTTCCTTGCAAGTTGTAGCTTGTAGAATTGAGGTAGGAGCCTCCTGTAGGTTGGTGCCTACAGAAAATCGGTGGTGAGAGGGAGTTGGAGCTTGCCTTTGCATCACAACAATAATAAAATGTGGTTTTCTCCCTTTATGGGTTTCCACTTATATCTGGTGTCTATGTGCATGATGTCTATGTGTTGATGTGGTTTATCTAATCTGCTTAATACTTGTTGCTCACATATTAAGACTATTGTTACATTAACAAATCTGTTTGATACTTGCTGCTCACTAATAAATATTGCTCACATATTAAGTTGTTCATGAAGTGAAGGTGTAAATAAGTTTTAAGAGAAAAGTTTAAAAGTCCATGTATGTGTTAAACTGATTCGCCCCCCCTCTCAGTTTAACTAAGGGTTCAACACTTTGGCCAAATGGAGTTACTGCAACAGGCAAGCATCATAGAGAAAGATACACAGATTCATCAAATCTAAAATGAAGTAAATAAACTTAGAAATCAGCCTCATATAGAATAATTCATCAAAGAGACACTTGAGTTAAACACTCAATTTTCAAAAGAACAATAAATATTCTATCAAAGAATCTCAATGATCAAACCATATTGTGAAACAAGTGATACATTAGTCAAGTGGTTGATCAGAGATTAGAGTATGAAGAGGTTGATAAAAATATTTCATAGTTTATTTCCTGGCAAGAGTTTAAAGAAGGAATAAAAGATGATCTACCAAAGATTGAAGAATCCCATGGAGATATTCTATTTTACATATTAGGTATGAAATTAAAACAAGAAAAAAGGGAAACAACTAGAGCAGATGGTATAGAAAGCAATATAATTGAAGTTGTAAATTAAAACCTTCATAATATCAATCTGATTAAAGAATGCAAGACAGTATTTTTCCCAGATATCAAAAAATTTGAGGGATAGTGGAAAGAGACCACCAAAAATCAAATTGAAGTAGCCAAATATCTATCTAAGCTTGATCGAGAAAATTATTGGTAGTTTCTAGTAAAACCATATAATCAATGGATGGCTTTGCATTGTCTAGAAAATTCCACTCAAAAGATGGTGTCACCTCTCTCCGATGTTGTATTTATGGGACGACTAAGATCCAAAGTCGGCTAGCCATCTCAGGTGAAGCTAATGTTGGATATATGTGAACTGAAAAGCTCAATGGCAAGGAAGGACCGTTCAACATGATAAAGCACATCATCATATTTTTTATTTTTTTTTATCTTTTATTTTCAGTATTATGAGGAATGTTGTTTGAAATCTTCTCAAATTTTTATGTAATAATCTATTTTTTATACATATGTAATATTATTTAAACCTCTCTCAAGAATTTAGAGAGGGGTCGAGGATTTTATCAAAAACACTTTTCAAAAGCCTGCATTTATGTACTTTTGTGACTGTTTTGATGAAATATATGAAACAAGATCTTGATTTTCCTAGATATTGAAGCATACTCTACTGAATTTTCATTTATGTACTCTTAAAGTGTAATTGGTTGAAAAGAAGTAGATCAAAGTTGTTGATTTTATGGGTAGAACCTTTCATATCTGGTATCTCTATATTTATGATTGAGTTTCGTTTATGTATTAGCAATAATTTTCCTTATATTTTATTATTTATGAGATTTGAGTTACAATTTTTCATTAAATCACTATGGTACGATGTTTCAACTGCAATTCCTTATTGAGTATATGATCAATTGATATATGAGATATAGTTTCACAATTATTTTTCCTAACTATTTAGTCAAACTAATTATCTTTAACAATTTCATCTCTTATAGAAATTGAATGATTTTTATTACGTTTTTCTTTAAGATATACTTCCAAGTCACATGAGTTAAGTCATTCCCGTGTATATATTAAGATAAATATTATATTAAATAGATGCATATGATTTTTATTTAAATAGATCATCTCTTTTAGTTTAAAATAATTTTCCATTTCACCTTATATCAAACCCATCATCATATCAAATATTTTCTGGGAAACTGGTCCCATTATCCCCAGTCAGAGCCACTATACCAAATGGAAAAGTAGATGCTTCCAAGGTCCCGGTCGGGTGGTTATCCCCGATGTTGTTGCATTGGAATTCTAGGGCTCCAACAATTTTCTGCTAGAAGGAGGGCCAACTGTGAATGGCAAAGAAAACTGACAAAAAATCAAGAAGCCATCCTAATATTTGTTCTCCCTCTAGATCTCCTCCAAATTTTGGATCCCCATCTAGAACTACCATTTTAAGATCAGAAGTTGAACAAACCTCTCCTAATTCTCCTAGTAAATCTCAGAAATTACTTTCTTCAGATTACAAATTTGAATCATTAGAAGTTTAGAATTTGATAGAGAAGTTGGAAAAAATCTCTATTTTAGCTAGAAAACCTATAATTTCTCAGTCATCTAAAGGAAGTGTTTCATCTGTTTTACAACCAAGACAAATCTTGACTCGTTCTCTAAGTGAGAATATTGTAATTCCTCCTTTGGAATTTCTCATTACTTCTTTCCGAAATAATACCAAGAAATATAAATAATGGACATCTTTTAGTGAGGTTTTATCCAATTCTCCATCTCAAAACCATTCATTCCCTCCACTCATTTCAATGGCTCCCATTCTGATTACGGTTGCTAGTTCTTCTAGTTCAGGAAGCCAACCTGCCTCCTCTTCGACTCAAATCCCACTCATATATTTTTCCATCCATACTCCTATCATCATGGCAGTACAACAACCACCACCTCGAGTTCAACCATGGAATAATATAGGCGCTGTAGCAATGGCAGATCCTCTTCACCCTCTTCCTAAACATCCTGAAAGATAGTTGCCCAAATTTAATACCGATGATGGCTTACCAGTAGAATAACATCTCCATAACTATATGTTGGCCTTCCATTTAAATTAAGTTACTAAATAATACTATGTAGTCATATTATTTCCATATACTCTTATAGGATCTGCAAGATCCTGATACTTTTCATTACCCCCTCACTCCAAAACTAGTTTGGATATGTTTGAAAAATAATTCTTAGCTAAGTTTGGAGATGATAGAACCATTGCATCGCTCATCACTAAATTTTCCAATTTGAAGGTTAAAACAGGAGAAAATATTAAATATTTAAACTCTAGGCTCAATAAGCTACTCAATAAAATTCCTACTACGTCATCTCTTGGTGTTGATGTTCAAATTGAGTGGTATATATCTTCTCTTCCTTCTAACATAGCCATTTTTTCGATAGAGCATAGTTATTCACATTAGCAGAGAACATGAAGGAACATTTATTTGTAGAAAGACACATAGTTCCTCTTGAAAATAAAAACACTCAAGAAGACAGAAAATCTAAGAAATTTTCTTTCAAAGATGATTGTAAAAAGAAAGTCTTTAAAGATCCTTTTGATCTCGAAGGCCTCCAGAAAGTGCTAAAAAACATGTCTAACGAAATTGTTGAAATGAATAAATAGGTTGTTGAATTTTCTACAGCAAAAAATCCTTTCAGTTCTTTTAGGAGAAATCAATCTTCTAATTCTCAGCCACCAAATACCATATCTAATGCACTGACTTAGAAGAAGAGGAAGAAGAAACTGAAGACAAAGAAATTGGAGATGAATAAATAGTTGAGCTTAATGGAATGTGGGACTTTATCCTTCCAAGTGAAGAAGAAAAAGAAGCTTTACCTGTTAGCACCAGAAGCAAAGGACCTGCTGATACAACTCACTTAAATCAAAATCAGAAACCTCAAAATCCTCCTACTAAGGAAAAAGCAAGCAGTAAAAAATCCTCTCCAAAACTTCACAGCCATATCCATCTCCATCAAATCTTCGATCTACATCAAAGACCCTGGTAGTCACTGATGCCATGGAGTATAATATTGTGGAAGATATGAAGAAAACTAGGGAAAATATTTCATTACATGAACTTAGAAATTTGAAACATCAACAGAAAATGCTACTTAGAGAATTGAATGTATTTCCTGTATCAACCTTTCCTGCTGTTGTTGTATCTCAGGCTACTAAAGGCATGGGCAAACCCCCAACTTATTCAAACAAAGTCGATCCTACAGATGTCATCCTGATTAGTGGCAAATCTAATTCACATACACCTCCTTTCCTCTTAACTTACGAAATTTTCAATAAAAACCTTTATAATTGTTTAATTGACTCAGGAACCTCTTCCAATATAATTTCAACAATACTCTGTGCTAGGATGAACATTACTCCTCAAAAATTTTCCATCCACATAGTACATATTTATAGAAATAAATTATAGGTATTAGGGGAAATAAATTTAGTTAGCATTAGACTTTCATCAAATCCCAAAGTCTATCATATAATAGATATATTGGTCACTGACATTCTTGAATTTTACGATATAATTATAAGTAGAGACTGGCCTGAGAAACTCCATGGATATCTTGCTACAGATTGGTCTCACATTTGGCTTCCTTACAATTGGAAGCCAAATCAAATTCGAGTTGACTGAGAGAAACACCTAAAACATATAGTGACTGAATTTGAATGTGGTAACGAGCCAATAGCATTCAATGACAGCATTATTGGAAATTATTCGGCTGAATAATTTTTAGGGAACTTTAATTCACAAAAGTCTCCCTTTCTGGATAATTTTGTCATGTCACAGATTGAAATTTTTTCACAAACAGATGCTTCCAACTGCAAAACTTTTGTTATCAAACCGGTAGTTAAAAATTTGTTTTGTACTTTGATGGTTCCAAATCTAATTACGATGGTGCAGGAGCTGGTTGCGTTTTGATCAGACCATAAGGAGAAAAGATGATGTTAGCTTGTAGGTTAGAATTCGAGTGTACAAATAATACTACATAATACGAGGCATGGTTCAAGGATTATACAAAGAAATCGACCTCAACATCAAATATCTGTAGGTTTTTGGAGACTAGGAAATTATCATTAGACAGGTAAGAAATACTATCCATTGCCTTTCTGTACATCTTAAACATTATCAATCATTAGTCCAAGATCTTACATCTCATTTTTTGGCATTTAATATTTCTCCTGTACCTATACTGCAAAATGTTAGTGTTGATATTTTAGCTAATGTTACATCAAAATTCATACCATCTGAGAATTTTAGTCCTGATAGATTTTCCATTGAACTAATTTTTAGGCCATCTATTCCTGACAATGTCACTAATTTGTGAGTCTTCAATGATGATTATGATATTGTATATTTCCTGACATCAGAAGGGTCATACGATGATCAAATCATAGATGAAAATGAGCATGACATTCAGTTAGAATAGAATGTTGATACAATACCCGAAGTTGTAGTCAAATTAGAAGATCTATATGTTCTCAAAGACATATTTAAAAAAGTAACTAATTCCAAAATTCTTATTTAAACTCTGAAATTTGAATTAGTTGATCAGGTGATCATTTCCTAAGTGAAAAAAAATTCTCAAAATTAGAATTTCTCAAAATTGGTAATAAATTGATTGATTGAATAGTGTTTTCCATTATGATCCTAATGCCATGAATGACGCTCAAATCCAATGTCGGATGTGGAAGATATTAATGTTTTAATTTGTCCAGTAACCTTCAAAACAACACTTTGGAATTCAAAAAATGGCATATTCAAAAATTATTTCCTATGGAAAAAATTTCATTTTTTATGAAAAAAAGGATGGCCTATTAGACGATGCCACGTGGACTGCCCGGATGTTGCCACATGTCCCTAGGCCTAAAGATTCAAGTTGTGTTTATAAGTTGAAATGGGTGGAGACTGCATGAAACCCCGAGTCACGGTTGAATGAGCATTTGAACGTGAAAATGTTGGGGTCACGAAATAATGGTTGGAAAACGACACGGGCGGAGAATAAGGGTTATCTTCCATGGTGTTAGCCCTCAGCCCATAAGACCTCAAGCGAAGACCACTGTCACAGTTAACCTTATCCGCCAGCTCCTTAACTGTCTGAAAACATCGCATATGAATGTGCTGACATATAATAGTTAATTTAAATGTTGCTGCCTAATTTGGAGCGAGTCCCCCTAAACTAGTGAAGATAGCCAAAATGGCAGAGTTAACTGCAGTCTCCCAAATTTAGAGGAGGTTTTTTAGGCCAAACTGGACAAATCTTGTTTTGATCATAAATTTCACTTGACAGAACTTTTTGGAGCAATTTTTTTTTTGATTTCAAGTATTTTGAGCATTCCAGAGCCAATGGAACAGGTTTTGGAGTCAACAGAGCTGATATTTAGGTACTTTTTCAGCAGAGAAGCTTGGAGAGACATCAGGGCCTAGGGAGTGTTGGAGTTGTATTGGGCTATGGTTAACCATTGGAGGTGAAACAAAAGCCAATATTTATTATTTTATGTGTTATGAACTCACTTCCACAACTTATTTTTCCTTTTTAGGCTTTCTTATCACTGTATAACCAATTTGGGCATCTAATAAGAGCAAGGACATGCTCATTTGGGGGCCTTGGTCCCGACAGATGTAGCCCAGGAGGGGTAAACTGCCTCATCAGCTACTGTGTTATATTATGTGATTTTATCTTGCTATGTTTTTCAGATTTAATATGTTAAACAGTAAAAAGAAATAATGCTCCTTCACACATAAGACTCAGAAATTTACCAAAAACACTTTGTTTCAATTGCAAGACATGAATAAAATTTTGCACATATAATTTTATGGAATTGAATACCTTGAAAAAAAAATACAAGTAGTTTCATTTTCAGATCATGAGTGTTAACTTCTACAAGTTCTAAAGACAGATTCTGTAAAGGGCCAGGTAGCCTCTGGATCTCATCCTCTTATCAAAGGTGACATATCCAGTAAATTCCCCTACAGTCAATCTCTGGAAAAAATCTAAGAAGTTGCATTTTCAGATCATTAGTGAACCTTAGAATTGATGACAAGACTCATAATATCAATCTAGGTCTCAGTATATCCTCTGATGAAAGACTATCATTCATTCGACTGCTAAACAAATACAAATGTATCTTTTCTTGGGATTTTTCGACTACTAAACTTATGATACCTCTGTTATACAACACACCATACCTATTGTTAGTATGAATCTTTTGTCGAAGTGTACGAAAAAATACCACTTTAGCTACGCATAACTTATAGCCCTAACATTAAATATGGCTGCCAATATCTTCAGATCTGTAGTTAGTTGATCAAGACAAATGCTGCAAAAATCCAGATCTATGCATAAAGAGACATTAAGCAGTAAAAGTAAGGTTTTGCTCCATACATCCAATAGACAAGACAAGAACAATATTTTTGAAAGAATTTTTTGTATTAAGGGCACCTGGGAAGAAAACAAGAAGGTGTTTCCAATTCTCCTCAATGGGATGGGTTCTTGGAAGTCCTCAGTACTTCAGATCTAGTATTTCTCTCTCTTGTTGGTGTAGAAAACCAAGAAAAAGATAGAACTCAAGGGAGCTCACACAACAAATAATGGAAAATTTGACAATGATAATGGCTCAAAGTCAGACCAAGAGTATAGATCCAGAGTGATCTAATAGGCAACAAAAGGTGAAGAATGGTAGGAGAAACCCTCCTATTTATAACAAAATATTGGGTCATTCTAGATCTCGGTGCATGATTAAAATAACATTAACCAAATCTAGATCCACCTTTTATGGAATATTTTATTATATTTGTTGGAGGGAAAAAGTATTTGACTTGGGTAAAATCCCTTTATTTGTGAATAATAAATAAATAAATGATTTATTTATCATTTCAAGGAATTGGTTGAAAGATAATCAAATAAATAATGATTTATTTAATTATTTATGGGTGATTTAGTCATATTTAACAAGGAATTAAATAATTATTCCTAGAAAATAATAAGATAAATAAAGATTTATCTAATTAATTTCTTTGTTTTGGGTTAAACATGACCAGGAATAATAATTAAATTATTGTTTAATTAATTATTCTTTGAGGAAAATCAAACAAATATAGGTTTGTTTAATATTTCCTTTTGGGGTTTCCTGTTTAGACCATAAACAACCTAATAAATGTGTTTTATTAAGTTATTTTACATAGTGAAAGCAATTTTACTTAGGGTAAAAGTGGTCTTACATGGTGTACTTGGGTCCATCTAATGATAGTAGGTTAGATGACCAAAAAATGGTGTAACACCTATGATTTCTAATGATAAACCAGTGCAACAAAAACTAAGGAAAATTATTGCAAACCTTGAGAATCAAATCAAATCAGAGCTAAATAAACCCCTTAAGGCCAAAATCATATTTCCTGTTAGACATTGAAAATGGGTATCCAATTTATTTCATGTTAGGAAAAAGAATGGTGCCATTTGTATATGCATAGATTTTAGAAATTTGAATAAAACATGTGAGAAAGACAACTTTCCATTGCCAACCATGGAACAAGTACTACAGTCAGTAGTTGGTTCTGAGCTTATGTATTTTCTTGATGGATTTCGAAGATATAACCAAATCCTAGTTCATCCAGATGATAGATTGAAAACCACGTTCAGAACTAAATGGGGAATATATGCTTATCAAAAAATTCCTTTTAGTTTGATTAATGCAGGTGCCACATTTCAAAGAGATACATATATAGGCTTTACAGGATTCATTAACGAATCAATTTTTATTTACTTTGATGATATCACTATCTATTCCAAGAAGAGAATCAACCATTTAAATGACCTTAAGCAGATCTTTGAACAATGTATGAAATATGGGATATCGCTTAATCCAAAAAAGTCTGATTTTTCCTTAAGTGAAGGTAAGCTTTTAGGATTTTTTGTATAAAAAAATGGTATTTATATTGATCCGAAAAGGGTTAAATAAATTGAGAAAATCCCTTTACCCCATAATAATAAATCAATGCAGTATTTCCTTGGACAAATAAATTTTGTAAAGAGATTTGTCCCTGACTTTTCACAAATAGTTTTACCTTTACAAACTATTATTAAGAAATTTTTTTTTTTCAAATGTGGTCACAACTAAAGATAAACATTTTATTTAATAAAGCAAGCTGTTATTAAAGTTTCATCCGTGACAACCCTCAATTTTTATAATCATTTTGTTTTATACACATTTGCATCAGAAACATCATATGCTGCAGTTTTAACACAACTCAATGATCAACAAATAGAAGAACCAATCTCATTCTTCATTTCAAATCTACAAGGTGTCGAATTAAATCTCTGCTATGGAAAAACAAGCATTTGTTGTCTTCAAATCAATAAATCATTTCAAACCATTTCTCCTTTAACTCATACCAAAATCATAGTTCCATTTTCAGCGGTAAGGAAATTACTGATGTAAAGAGAAGTAGGAGAAAAGAGAGCCAACTGGTTGAATGAAATGCAAGAATATGATGTTGAAATCAGTCCATCTAAAATTGTTAGACGTCAAGGTTTTTGCAGAATGTTAACTAGATTATCCAACTTACTAGAAGAAGAAAACTTGGGTGATGATGTTCAATTATCTCGGGTAAGCCTCAATGATACTGAATCTCAATATACTTATCTCATTTTTTATTTAAAAAATGGATATGCCCCTATACAGCTCAGTTACAAAATAAAAATAGCTTTGAGATTGAAAGAAAAGCAATACCAAATTTTCAATGATGTTTTATTCAGAAAAAAATAATAATAATAAATAAATATTATTCTATTTTTCTAAGGCATCTTAAAAAATCTGAGGCAACAAAGGTTTTGCAGGAACTCCATGATGGACTAGCTGGTGGACATTTTGGAGGAGACACAATAGGACATAAAATACTGCATGCTAGCTATTACTAGCCAACTTTATTTAAAGATGCATAGGAATATGTAAGGAAATGCAAAACTTGTCAAATTTTTGTTGGAAGACACAGGAAATCTACACTGCCATTATATCCAGTCAATATCGAACAACCATTTGAGCAATGGGGACTGGACATAATAGGTGAGATCGTTCCTCACACTTCAAAGAAACATAGATAAATCCTTACATCAACTGATTACTTTACTAAATGGGTGGAATCAATTCCACTAAAGGTAACCAATTCTGAGAACATTATCTAATTTATTGATTAATTTATCATTACCAGATTTGGTTTACCAACTGCCTTGATGTTTGACAATGCATATTATTTCACAAGAAATGTTATGATAGAATTTTCTCTCAAAATAGGTTTCAAACTTAAGTATTACACTAATTATTATCCCCAACGAAATGGTTTAGTAGACTAAACTAATAAAAACATCATTAGGATCATTAAACGAACTATTAATCAAAGTCAAAGAAACTGGCATAAATATTTAACATTTTCACTATGGGAAGATCAGATAACACATAAAGCCTCAATAGGTACTTCTCCATTTAATCTAGTCTATGGGAAATAAATTGTTCTTTCTACAAATTTAGCTATTCCCTCTTTAGCACTGGTTCAATTTACTGAAGAAACTCCTTCTTCTTCTCCGTAATTAAGGAAATCACAAATTCTCAAACTTGAAGAAGAGAGAGAGAAAGCCAAGGTCACCCATGCTCATCACCAAAAGTTAGTTAAATATTCCTTTGATGCAAAATATGTTAGCACAAAATCATTTCAACTTGGAGACCTTGTATTGAAATGGGATAAAGCACATGAGGAAAAAGGTAAGCATACCAAATTCCAAAGAAGGTGGCTTGGACCATTTCAGATTACAGAACAAATCAACCCATCCATGTTTCTATTGCAATATTTATCAGGAAAGAAAGATTATTTTCCTGTGAATGGGAAGATTTTGGAAAAATATTTTTCATAGGAGATAATCTCTTCTATCCCCTGTACAATATTTCCTTTACTTTTCCTAGGAAAATAAAAGTTAAATAATATAACTATTGGCCTTGCAATAAAATCTCTTGAAATATTTTGGCTTTTCTCTTTTATAAGTAGAGATTGTTAAGGAAATAGTTAAGAGATTTGAAAATTAACGAAGTTTTATCTCTCTAAAGTTTTATTTTTTCTACCAAAATTATTCATTCTTTGAGAAACCTAAACTTTATAAAAAAACCTTATGTTCTATTATCAGTCAAGAAAAATATCTTTAACCAAGTAAAATACACTTTGCAAATAAGCATCGTTAACTCTATAATTTTCATCTATAACTCTTAAAGAGGTAGTGATTCTCCCTGCCCAATAAACTTTTCCCTTTTTAGGGTGTAATCCTAAATAATGTACTAAAGCTTAAAAGATAAGAGGTCTCATCAAGAGCCTACTTACCATATTCATAGGGAAATAATTAGACTAACATTACCAATACTATATACCAAAACAAAGTAATGGCTTGAGATTATTTTAATCAAAAGACAAGGGGTCTCATCATGAGCCAAATTTTTCAGTTGAATTACAACTAATGAATGGCATTTTCACTATTTGGCCACCACAAAAACACAATGGCTTTTAAGTAATAGAAAGAAAGTATTGTTAAAAGAGCTACTTTAGAAAAAATGAGAATAAGTATATAATTGTGGATTTATCTATGAAAAATGCACTCTTACATGGATGGGACATAGAATCATTGTTGGTTAAAAGGTAACCCTGTCGAGGCTATGGATGCCTACTGGCAGCAGAGGCTCTACCTATGACAAAAGAGTACATTTAAAATATAATCTACAAAATCCTACTACTTTATCTTTAAATTAAGTAATGACTGATATAGGCAAAGGGGTTTTCATATTTAAGAGGATATCAAATGAATTGTAGTTAGGTGAGTTTGTTTTATTATTCAGAGAAATATTAATTATCTTAACCTTCATTTTATTTATGTTTTCTGAACTATTTTTATTTTGAAATTCTTAGAAATTTCAAAATTATCAGAGATAATTGATTCTTCCATTGAATTGCCAATTTTTGTACTATTCAACAACCCCCCCATTTATTTTTATAATAATCAATATTGTAATAATAAATGGGGACCATTTAAAAAAAAATCCAAAAAAACTAAGCAAGTAATAATTTTTTCTCTTAGAAAATGTTAAAGCATTAAGCTAAGTCACTTAGGACCAAGCACTTCTCACTTTATCGAAAATCGCAGAATCCAAAAGTAATGCAGATTAATCATTAGTTGAAATCCGTGAAACGCAATCAATAAAACCATTTTAAAAGACCAAATGTAGTGTTGAGATTTTTATAACTTAAAAGGCCTTGAAATATTTCTGAAGTCCATAAAGTGCTTGAAACATTCTTCGCATAAGGAAAAACTGCTCAAAAATTCAATAAATATACCGCGCATCACAAATTACAAAAAATAAATGACTTTTCAAATAGCATAACCCATACCTTGCAACCTTGTGATATTGTGACACTATGATATATCAATCTTGCGATATTGTGATGTTGCGAGATATTATAATTGCAACTTTATCATATTGCGATTTTGTGATATCGCAAAATCGACATCGCACTTAAGTCATATTAATTTGAAATATTGTTCGAGATTTGCGATGCGATGTTTTGACAAGACTTGAAATGAATCACACGTATGAATTAATGCATAATTAATAAAAAATCAACTACATTTGCTCTTTTAACGGCATGAGGAGATTTGTATATGTTTACTTGTGTTTGTCATAAAAGTCCCATCTTTATTGAATTTATTGTTTTAATTGAGTTTCCATTCTCATCTTTGCTTTACATTCATTATTTTTTCTCTATTGCTCAATCTCAGGAAATACCGCTCAGAGATGACTAAGAAAGGAAAAAAGGCAGTCAAGGCTTCTATATTCGAAGATTCAGACATGCATCTGATCTTACTGATACTACATACAACAAATATGGTGTAACTATGTTGTGGGAAGCTCCCTATAATCTACTGGAGGATGAATATCCAAAGGTACTAGAAATCAGAGCAACGACCGATGATAAAATCTCGTCTGAAGCTTCCTATTTTGAAGTGGCATGTTCTTTCCTACATAGAATAGCTGTGAGGCCTAAAATCATGATAGACACGGATATGGTGAAGCGGATTATTGACAATGTATATATCTTAGACAAGACATTCAAAAATTCATGACAGGAAGTAATGGGGTCATTTACCTCAGACAATTTGCGCAGAATGTATCATTTTCCAAAACCTCAAAAGTCCTATGACAAAGCTTTCATTGATAATTTCACAAAAGAAAACGAAGACTCAATAAACATCGTGAAAACTTGGATGTTTGGCCCCAACAAATTCAAATGGGAGAAAAATTTTATGTACCCAATTGCACCCTTATCAGCCCCACATAGTTATGTAGCTGCTATGATGTGTAGGATTTTTGGAAAAGCTGATAGTACCAATTTTTCTATGGAATGGGTTCCATTGATTGATGCAGTTGTTAATTCCACCATTATGAATTGGAGTAATATTATGTCTAACAATTTGGCTATGGCTATTAGACAATATATACACAGCAGAGTTGTCTCTACTCGGGTTATCCCTCCCTTTTTTATGAGTGCATATGTAATGGATGTTATTTGTTTCTAATCAAGGTTTCCTAATATGGGTTGGAATTGGGCTCTCAAAGACCCTACTCATATCCATGTGTATCATAATATTTTATGGGCCCCTATTTTTATAATATTTGTCAAATTATTCTATTGCCAATCTATTAAACCATTTTTGATATAAAATCCCCCAGGCTTTCAGAAGAAGCAATGATAGAAATATTTTCGGTGGAAGGATGGTTTGGTGAAGAAACATTTACTTATATTAGAGCTTTTGGGAATATTGCAACTCCCCATGTTCTTCCTTATTATGTTCCTGATAAGTTACCAGCAAGAGAGATAGCATACAAAACAGTAGGGGATGGTATTTCCAAAAACCTCAAAGATATGAAGAAATCTCTCTGGCCAATTTTTCCAGTGAAATGTGGTTCTTTTGAATCATTTTATTTTGGACATGCAGTTAAAAAAATAAAGAATATTGAATGGTTAAATCTGGCTACCATGCCAGACAAACAATATGATCCAAACAAGGTCACCCAAGACTTTACTGCTATGGTTAAAATCAGACAGCTCATTCACGAAAAAGGTGAATTTGATGATCTATTTGAAAAGGCCGAGGCATTCTCACGGGTCTTACATTTGGCGTCAATCAAATTAACCCCAGATGACCTAAATCATTTTCATATATACAGGATAAAATATTGACAAGGGTCCCTCTAGACCTATTGAAAATTGAGGAAACAAAAGAGCCTACTCCCAGTGTAAGCTTAGAAGAAAATTATTACCATAATTTTGATCAGGAATCTCTAGAGAAATAAATTCAAGGGTCATAACTTTCTGAACATCAATCTTAGAATTATGAAGAAAACCCTAAGGAAAGTCTTGAGAAAAATAAAGAGAAAAATAATGAAGAAACAAACAAAGAGACCTTGGCTAAAGAATAATTGGAAATTCATTCTCCACAGGTTCCAACATAGATGATCATAGTAAATGATATAGATTAATAATTGGCATAATTCAGAAAAAAGATCCAAGTACAACAGACAGAGACAGGAATTGAAGAGCTTATGAATTGCATACCCCTAAACAAATTTTACAAGTTTCAAATCTAGAAGCAGATGTTGAAATCATCCCGGCCTATCCAATGTCACAATTTTTTTTTAACAATTGAAGAGATACACCCTTTAGATATATTTTATAATCCAACATAAAAAGCAGTGGTAATAAGATAGAGAAAGAAAAGAAATTTTGATTCATCAGCAACAACTCCAGAGAACGAATCAATGGAGGTTTTGTGGAAAGACACCCCCATTGATCCATCAGAAAATAGGACAATATTGTCACAATTCGCAGGTGCTTACACAACAACTGTTACACCAATTTTTGGTCATATAACCTGTTACTATTAGATGGACCATAGTACACTAGGAAAGACGAATTTTACCCTAAGTAAAATTTCTTTCACTATAAAAATAACTTAGTAATCCTTAATTTATTAAGTTGTTTATGGTCTAAACAGGAAACCCCATGAGGAAATATTGAATAAATCCATATTTGTTTGATTTTCCTCAAGGAATAATTAGTTCAACAATAGTTTAAGTAATATTCCTGGTCATATTTAACCCAAAATAGGAAAATTAATAAGATAAATCATTATTTATGTTATTATTTTCTAGGAATATTTATTTAAACATTACTTAAATAATATTGTTTCTTAAATTTGACTAAATCATTTATAAATAATTGAATAAATCACTATTTATTTAATTATTACTCAACCACATCCTTAAAATAATAAATAAATAATTTATTTATTTATTATTTACAAATAAAGGGATTTGACCAAATTCAAATTATTTTTCCCTCCAACAAATATGATAAAATATTCCATAAAAGATGGATCTAGATTTGGTTAATAATATTTTAATTATGCGCCAATATCTAGACTAACTCAATATTTTTTTATAAATAAAAGGGTTTTTCCATTCACTCGGTACCTTTTTTTGCCTAGATATCACTCTGGATCTATACTTTTGGTCTGACTTTGATCCTCCATCATTGTCATATTTTGCTACCATTTTTTCTTGTGAGCTCCCTTTGAGTTGCATTTTTTGTCTAGGTTTTCTACACCATCAAGAGAGATAGATCTTAGATCTGAAGTACTAAGGGCTTACAATAACCCATCCCATTGAGGGTGACTGGTAACATCTTTCTATGTTCCCTTCCAAGGAGTCAAAAATACAAAAAACTCTTTAAAAATATTCTTGTCTTGTCTGTTAGATGCATGGAGCAACTCTTGCTTTTATTTATTGTTTAATGTCTTTTACTACATAAATCTATATTTTGTAGCATTTATCTTGGTCAAGTAACTCCAGATCTAAAGAAATTGGTGGCCATATTTGATGTTAGGGTTGTTTGTTATGCATAGCTAAAGTGAGATTTTTTCATACACTTCCAATTAGAATTCATCCTAACAACTAGCGACTCCACAAGGGTTTACTATTACAGCCTCTGTCATTTTTCAAATCCCTGCATGACCAGCTACTTCAAACCCTAGGATTTTTCATTAGCTTTTTGTTTCTCTTTTCTTGATGTTTTTTTTAACCTATAAAACCATAAAATAGTAAATATTCTAGCTTTTGTGTCCTTCGGGACCTATTGCGCGGGTTACAGGTATCAGCTGCAGCTGAGACGGTATTTTTTCTGAAGCCTACTCCCGAGAGTGCCAGAAGTTTAGGTCACACATTTTGGGCCAAAACCTATGACCTGGACCTCCAGGATGCAGAAAACATCCCCAAACCTGCAGCCTCTACAAAAATTAGGTTAGAAACTGCGACCTGTACTTTTTGCGGAAATTTTTCTGTGATTTTTTTTGGGTTTGTCTGGGCTACTGTTCAAGGTTGTCTAACCTCTGTCTCCGCTTGTTTTTTATTTGTACTTGCTATGTTTTACTCATCAAAGCAGGAACCTAGCTCGTTAGGGATTCAGTACACTTCCACCTTTCTAGGAGGATTTTAGTTGAAGCAGGTCGTCTGAAATTTCAGTGCGTTCAGCCATTTTTTCAGATCTGATCCTATACCTTTAGATCCATTTAATATTGGTTATTCTTCCATCCAAAACACCTCTTTTTAGTTTTTTTTTGGTCCTCCTCTAGGGTCCCCTTTGCTTCCCTTCAGGTTGTAGCCTTTCACCACCTCATTTGCAAAACTTTTCCCTTTGCGATTTTGATGTTTTCTGCACCTATTTCCAGCATATCTGACCTTTAAATCATTGTCCCTTCCAAATTTAGATCCATTGGCTATTTTGGTGTGCTTTGACTAAATTTTTTCACACCCGCAGACTAGTTGTTGAGAAGCCCATCTCCTTGGGTTTAGATTGATGCATCTTTAGTTGTTTATTTTATGTTATATTCAATTTACTTTACTGTTATTTGTAGATTTATTTATAGTTATACAACACACTTTTTCTTTTTTCTCTACAAACATCTGGGTTTAAATATTAAAATTAAAACACTTAATACACACACCCTAAGTGAAGAGCGTCTGGTTAACACTGCCAGGCAAAGACTATAACAAATTAATAAATTGATCCTCCACCTCCCTGCCCTTATTTCGACATTGTAATCATTTGATCCTACACCTCCTTTCCCTTTTGGGTTTCTCTTCCTTTTGTGACCCGTGTTTTTTCTTCCATCATTGCTCCCCCAAGGTGTTTATCCTGAAGACTTCTTAGCCTTCATCCTCAGTTTCCTTTAGGAAGACTTACTCCTTTGCGTAGGATTTGAGTTAGTCCTACCGAGTCCTCATTCTAAATATGCTTTTGGTTCATTGGGTTCTCCTTCTAGTTCCATCCTTGGTTCTCCCCCTATTACCTTCACCATGTCTGGTTCATGACCTACCACTGGTGGTACCTTGGCCCTAATGCTGAGAATACTACTAGTGGGACCGCAACAGGAACTATCCCAATGTAATGTTCCAAAATTTTCATGAAGTTAATTGGAACATTAATTTTTCTCATATCATCTAGGAGATGAATAAAATGGGTGAGGAGGCCCATGAGTAGGAATAAAATCCCTCATAGTGTGAAAGGGATCAATGGAACAACTTTATTTTTCACCTTCTAGTGTGAAAAGGGGCAATTGGATGATGACAAGGTCAAGTTTGACCAAGTCAACAACACTGCCTAAGAGGGTGTGGCTTGCTTGGGAAGACAACGTAGTTTGAGAGGGAGAAATATTCCTTGTGAAAGAAACCCTAATGTATGGGGTCCAGGGAAAAGAGACATTCACTTGCATAAAAGGAGGAAGAGGCAGCCATAGTGACATATGTTTGAGTATATTATTTTGGTCTGAAGACTACTTGCATTCTCTGGTTGTTTAGCCGAGTTGCAGTGCTGTTTAGCACGAGGGATTCCTGTTTAGGATTTCCTCTCCTTCTGGAGAGGCCTCTTGAAGGATTTCACTTCTTTTCTCCACATCTTGGCTCAATGCCAAAGCCACTTCTTCAGTCACTGCGTTATTTCTACTGAAGTATAACGTAGTGTTGTTGGGTGTTGCAGTGTAGGGTTCCACAACACCATTCCTTGGCTCATATTTTAGAGGAGGGAGCTTCTATTCCTCGAGAAGGTGGGTGAGGAAGGTTTCAAAGATTATTTGCATATCTTGGCATTAGACCAAGCATATCCCATCATAGACAATGCAGTCCCTTCTCTAGAATGTGTTATTTCAGTGAGTACCTATAGTGGGGGTTTTCACCATCATCTTGGAGGAAGAGATCTTCAGGGATAGGATCAACCTATTACTTGAGAGATCTATTGGAGGAGGTTTATTTCAGATTTTACATAATCTTCAGCCATCTCCAGTTATTTTCTAAGATGTAGTTGCTACCCAGCAACTCCGACATTTCTACAGATTTTCCATCTGTATCTATATTGTAGCCAATCCTCTTAAGGATTGTTGTATTGTTATTTTCAGGGGTTGAGAGCTTGCTCCCCCACATTTCTTGAGCTATTATTTTTATATCATTGTATTCTCATTTTGTATTTTGAAGTGTCTCCATATAAACTGCACTGATATAGCTTTGTGTAAATTCTGTGTAGCAGTGTTCTTCAGTTTCTAGCGCATGTTCTGTTGAGGCTTCCATTGCCAAGCTTGATTGATTGATTCCTCAAAGAATTGTACTTTTTGTTACTATATCATACATTGGTTTGCTATTTGTATGTTCATGTGTTCAAGGCTATAAAATAATGTTGTTATTCCATTGTATGCTCATACATTGTTGTAGTCCCTCTTCGGGCACTTTCTAAGGACTACTAGGTGCGGGAGGTCTGTTTAACCCACCTAGAGGGATTTATTTGGAGCCTCCTCTTGGATTTAGGACTTATAAACATTGATCTAAGGGATCCAAGTCCTGGTTTCAATTCTTGTAGCAGCCATTCATGGAAAACGTGTTTTCCAGTCATACCTTGCTAGTTGTTCTAGATTTGGAATATTACACCCAGCTGCTCCCTTGCTCCCTTATATGGAAGGCCTCAGTATTCCTGTGTAATACTCCCAATTAGCCTCAAGCTAATTGGAATATTAAATTTTTCTTACTTTTTTGTTCATGAATAAATGTAAAAGGGAGGAACATAAAAAATCCTAAAATCAGTGAATAAATCAACGCCCCATGTGAACAAGGCTAAACCTGGGCTACCTTAATAAAACACCCTTGGGATTGAGAAATTTGACTGGGTCAATAGGACAAAAGAAACAGCGTTTTCTAGAAGAAATGAACCTCCTAGATGCACAACGCAGTTTTTGATGGAGGCCACACATGTGAAAGGAGCTAAATCATTTAGATGGTTTAGGGTTTTGCAAGATCTAAAACTTATAAAAGGAAGAGGAGGACAACAAGATAAGGGTTGTTGATGACCATATTATTTCTGAAGAATTTTTCTGTTTAGACATTTCTCATTCTCTTGGATTTTTAGCAGAGAATAGCGTTGTTTAGCACAAGGATCTCCTGTTTAGGAACCCTTCTCTTTCCTTGAGTATCTCTTGGAATATACTTGTAATTCTTGTCCACTATCAGGCTTAAGGCCAAGCTTCTACTTCCAAATACAACATAGATCCTGTTGAGGGTTTGGTTTTATTTGTAAGCTGCAGCAATTGGAGGCTAGATCTACTCAGATCTAGGCCAATCTAGTGCCCCTTTTCAGTGGGAAAGGCTCCTATCCCATTGGTAAGAGTGTTCTGGATCATTGGAGCTTCAGATCTACATCTTGGCATCGGGCCAAATTGTTCTTCAAGCCTACAGTGCAGTCCCTCTTCCAATACTGCATTATCTGCAAAGAGGAAAGTTGCAGGGTGTTTTGGAAAAGTTTGAGGAGTGATCTTTGGTGTTGGGGATCTGCCCTTCACTGTGGTGATCCATGGATTTTTGTTCTATTCCATGTCATATTCATATCTGATCTGAATACTCTTGTATATACTTCAGAAATTCTGAATAGATCTACAAATGTGCTGCATGGAATCTCATATTTACTCCATGTGCTTCATGATTTGCTGAAATCCCCAAGGGGAATGTAAAGTAGAGACATTATAGTGTATGGATGTGTCATAGATCTGACTGTTCATGCATTATTTTACTCTAGATCTAAGTTGTAAACTATTGATGTAGTACACTCAATAAAATAACGCTATCAAGCCTTTGCAATCAATATATGTGTTGCAACACCTCTTTTTGAGGGTTTCTTTCTGTATAAGTATTCTATTTTCTATTCTAAGACTCATGGGCTTCAATATAATTCTGATTTACTGATGTATATGAAATTATTGAGCCTCTATATTGGCCTACTACTACTACCTTGCTGAAATTCATTATTTCTGAAGCAATGTTGTTTAATCTTGTTGCAGTTGCATTCTTGGGCATTTTTCAGCTGTACTAGGTGTGGGAGACCTGTTTACCTCACCTAGAAATATTTGTTTCTAATCCCCTCTTGGATTTAGGTCATATATTGTTATATCTAAGGGATCCAAGGGTTTTTTTGTAATCCTATAACATACATTCCTAAAAAATGCGTTTTTTAGGCATGCCTTGCTAAGCAATCCATTTTGGGATATTACAGTGGTATCAGAGAAAATTTCTTGGCATAGCCTGTGATTTATTTGAAAGAGCCAATATGTCTTTTCATGAAAATAAGATACTGAAGAAAACCATGAATTACACTGAAGACAAATGTAGTATCCCAAAATAGGGAAAATAAGCAGCAACGGGAATATCTTAAGATATTCCAAAAATGGACTGCTCAACAATGCATTCACAGAAATACACATTTCCAAAAATACCATCCATAAAAAGGAAAATAATCACTTGGATCCCATATATACATCTATCTAGCATCTAATTCCAAAAGGATATCAGAAAGAAATGAAACTAGGTGAGGTAAACAAACCTCCCACATTAGTGTAGCTGCAAAATGACCAAAAGCCCTAGACACTGCTACACATAAATAATGCATAAAAGGGAATGCACAATATTATGAGGGTTTTAACTCAAAAATTAAGGAAAAAAATATATCTTCTCATATATTAGATAAAAAATCTTACCAACTGAGACCTAGTCTCCTTATACAAAATACAAGAGAACCCGACAAGGGTTTCTTGTCAAACACTCTGCATGCAAATGTGATCTTCATAAAATTATTGAATAATCACTGCAACACTAAAGAATAAGAGTGTAGGAGGCTGAAAGATGTCTGATATTATGTATATCCCTCAAGTTCTTCCTCCCATGAAAGGTTGGACCTCTCAATCACAAGGAAACACTGCAACGGAGCCATTAGACCATCTGTTGAATGTGCTGCCTCCAAAATAACACATTCCCTAGCTGGAAAAACAATGGTAATGTAGGTTAAATGTGTGGTATCATACAAAATATCTGAAATATGCTCTAGACCTCTCCAAAAATTCCCCTCAAATGAAGGAAACCTTCCTCCAATGAGAAACTAGCTCAGAAACGAGGATTCCAATCCCTTCCACTGCTGCACCTAGCAACACTACACAATCTCTGGAAAAAACTGAGCTAATGAAGTAGGCTGAAGCTTCGCATGAAAACCTGATGTGGAATGATGAATGAAAACTCTCCCAATGATGCTCCTCAAGGATATAGGTTGGATTCCTTCTCGGGAACACCCGGTGCTAAACAACACTGCAACCCAGCTAAGCAACAAAGGAAGCAAAAAGTCTTAGCAGACAAAATAACAATCTAAAACATGAAGAATAATGCTGCCATCCTCTTCCTTAAATAAAACATGATTTTTATTGCCCTTGGCCCCACTCAATTAGGTCATCTCTATCAAAAGATTCCCCCCCCTCCAAAACTGTGTTATTCCTTCTTTGATTCCTCCTCCTCCTCCACTGCGTTGTTGACTTAGTCAAAGTGGACTGAATCATCTTGATAATATCCATGTTCACACATGGAGGTGTCTTATTAAGCTTTAAAGAGTGTCCCCTTTCATACTTGGAGTGTTTTTATTCCTCCTTAGGAGACTTATGGGCTTTTCTACCCATTTATTCACCGATTAAAGCTGCTCTTAACTCTAATGTTCCATTTATATTTGAGGCTAAAATTTGGGAACATTATAGTCCTCCCCTCCAAAATATTTGCTTGTCCTCAAGAAAATGCATAGGGAGAGAAAAATTTCCCCTCTCCTCCTCATGTGGCCTCCCATAATTGGCCTCCATCACTACATAAAGATAATCTACAATTAAACTGTCATCCATTGTTTCCTCCCAAGTGTGCAAAACCAAATGGCCCACATCAATCAAAGGTGGAAAGTGTGAATGGAAACCTGTTTGTTGTCTCATGGCCTCCAAAAATTAGGAGTGATGAAAACCATGGTGAATGAGTGACTCCCTCACCCATGCTATCATCCAAATGAAATGAGCCATCCTAGGTAGCTCATCAAAAGAATCACCAACCCCGGCTTTGTACAATGTGTTGGGGTTGCATGGAGAGATTGGATTTTTCCATCCAAATGGTTTCTCTCTCCATTTCTGGTAAACATGGGGTTGCCTCTATCCTTGGACTGATATAACATGGCCTCCAAGAATGGCCCAAGTTCCCCCATCAAACAATTCAGCCATGAAGTGCCTCCTCAAGTTCTTTGAGTGGTTCCTCCCACAAGAAGGGAAAAGGTGTGATGTGGCAATCATGGTTTTCCAATTGTTCCTCCTAAAATTTACAATATGTAAGGTGGGGAGAATCATGCTTCCAATGGGTATATTCAATCTCAAGCCCACTTTCCAGCCAAAGCTTCCCTTGAACATAAACATATCAACAATATATGGAAGCAAAGTACAATGAGAACAAGTTGCCAAGTGACAATTGGAGAGTGAATTATAGTTCCACTCATGGAACCAACGTAGTGAATCCTTTACCTGCATCAAAATAGGAAATAAAAAGTGCTTTACCAACCACTTGTTTACTACCACATTCATCTCATAAGATGGAAACATGAAGATACAATGTGGTGTCAATGGTGCACACCAAGGGTCATGTGGCTTCCCCCACAAACCACAAAAAATATAGCCAAGATCAATGCTACAAGTAGCTACAAGTACATCATTATATATATGCAAGAAGAGATAATTATTCTTGATACATCATGCTGCTCAGAAAAGGAAAAGAAGTACAATACAAAATGTGAAATTATACCTCCTCCATCATGTACTTGAGACCTTGAGCTGAAATGGCTCAATTGGAATCTTTCCCTCTCCTCCAATGAGTAGGGAAGTGGTTGTGTCCTCCTATATATCACCATTAGGGCTATGAATATCTCCATATGCTGAAATGTGTCATGCTGGATGCCCTCCTAAGTGAACTCCTCTGCCAATGAAAGATATGCATCAAAATGCATGGAAAAGAAATCCTCATGTGCTGCATGCAACAATTTCTCCTTGAGACTAGAAGCTCTAGTCAAGAAGACTCTGCCATGTGAATAGATGACCATATTATCCACCATATGCTCATCATCTCTATCTGGGTCATCGAGAATCATGCATGCACCAAGATCCTTAGCGTACTCTACCAAGAGCTGAGATCTCCAATAAGGATCAATCCTCCTAAGGGACAACACTGGTGATCTGCAATGTGAAGCTCTACACATGCTATTGTCTTTTCCTTTGACATCCCTCATGCCAAAGTCATCCTCAAAATTTTTTCCATGCCCATCATGCAGTAGCTCATGCTCCAAAATAAGTAGGGATTCTTGGGAGTTGGCTTCCCATGAGAAGCTCTCATCCAAGAAGAATCTCCCAATCTTGGCCAATGCAAGCATGAGTGGCCTCCATCTACTCTAATGTATGGAGGATTCCTTCCTCAAAGGAACTACTCTCTGTTTCTCCAAATCCATGGAGCAAATCCCTTGAACCATGAAGGTGCCATCCTCCATGATTGTAGAAACCTATTTCAGTGCAATACATATAGTGAGAGTGGGTGGTGCTGAAAATGGAAGGATGTCCCCCTCCTCCTTGAGTTTATCCCAAACTCTCTACGCTGCACTAGACTCCTCCAAAGTTTTCACCTCTTCGAAATATATGAGGGGTGAACAAAATAGAAAGATTCCTCTCATCAACCCTAGATCAGGTGGCCTCCTAGGTCGAATTCCTCCATGTAGTGAGACATCAATGTCAAGAGTAGACTGTGTTAGCCCCCCTATGAAATTCTTGACAAGCAAGCTGGGGGATGAATGATTGTTGAGCCTTCAAGGGATGCCTTTCCCTGAAAAACCATTCCCCTTGAAGCCTCTGAGTGCTTCGCCTTATATGAATTCAATCTGCTGCCCCATTTCTCAAAAGGGCCTATATTACCTCTCATATCCCTGCAAAATACCACTTTTACCCTCCCCTTTCCTTTGTCGAGATCCCTTTTCTTCCTTTTATCCCCTCCATCACCCTCTTAAATTCTCCAAAATCCCCTCAAACTCCCCCATCACCCTTTATTTCCCTAATTCTCCACCTCACTTCTCTATCGTTCCTTCCCTTGGGCCAAAAAATGCTTTAAAATGTGCAAAAATTCATATTTCAGGCCCTGGCCCCTTTGGCCATAGCCCCGCGCTCCTTCATCTGCCATGTGACCCGGCATCGTGACCAAGGCTCTTTCCTTGCGGGGGCTCTTCTTCGTCCGTAGAGTCAAACCACGGAGCCCCCGTAGTTTACCCCTCGGGATATGGGATGACTCAAATCAACGGTCGTTATGCACTACGGGGGGTCAGCCCAAAATTCTCGTGCCCGTACGCCTCAGCCCCCCGTAGTTGATCTCCGCCGTCCAATTAAGACCAGATCCAACGGCGCGGAGTGTGCCCGAAGTGGTGGTCCCCCCTTCCCCACCTTCACTATTCATAAACAGCCAAGGTTTCTTCCACACCACCGTTGGGCGCTGAGTGGTTTTCCCTGGGCACCCAGTGATTCCACTCATCTCCTGCCACGCGTCCTCCTGTACTATTCTGAAAACCGCCATTTCGCGCATTATCTCCCAGACGAAAGTCGGCCAGCGGAATTCACGATCACCATTCGATCTCGAGATCTTCATCTGACGGCCTCCCTTCGTCCAAGCTACTCGCTCGTTAGTTGGTCTCCGCTGCACCCGCAGACCCACCATGTGTCGCCCTCGCCATTGATCTGTGCCCGATCAACTGTCCAGATCACCCCGCTCGACGTTGACCGTCCCACTGCCCACCGGTCCCTCCACGTCAGCGTCCCACGTGCACATGCCTGTCCATTGCATATATTGCTCCATTCTTTGCGATTTTTAATGTTTTTCATGTAATCCTCCGCTCTGCCGCATGCAACGTCTTCTGGTCCACTGTTCATGGGTTTCCCACCATTTTCCATGTTTTTTCCCCCCATTCCGTCTGCTGCACGATCATCTCATCCGTTCATACCACTTCTGTCTCCCCATCTGTGTTTTCTTGACAATTTTTCTGTTTTGCAGGGTTTTCGAGGATAAAATATCACCTTAGCCCACGATCCCTGTCACAATGTCAGGGAAATTGCAGAGAACCATTTTGCTGCAGATTGAATTTATGGAAAAGGACCAGGGAAGGTGGAGATAGGGATTTCTATTAAATGAACATACTTCAAACCCTGTAAGGAACCTTCCGACACCATTTAGAATTCAGTATGGCAAGATCAGAGAAGAGAGAATGTTTCAGAGAAAGTACAAGGGATCAGAGCACAAAAATGAAGGTTTCGGGCCTAAAATCAGAGGTCTAAGAGACAAAGCACCAGTTGAAGACCCCGAGGAACGATTCAAAGGATCCTGTGCACAAGAAGAAGGTACCATCAGGGTTATTTGCCAGCAAAATGTTTTCTTGATCAGTCAGACATTTATGAGATAGACCTTTCAAGCAGCGTATTTCATTTTTTGTTCAAATCACCTGGAGTACAACAAGCCAAAAGGTCAAGATCATATCCAAAGCAGATCATTATTTTACAAGGAAGGTGACAGAGATTAAATACATAGCAGGTCAAGCAGAATGGGTTTCAGCCCTGCATTCATTGTTATGTTTAATGATACGTTTAATTTTCACCTACTCCTTCAGTCGATCTTAGGTTCATCCTTTGCTATAAAGCACAGAAGAAAACTTTGTAATGGTTGTTGATGAGATATCAGTGAAATGCAATTATTCTCCTCTTGAGACAAGTTCTCTGTGTATATTGTAAGATAGGATGAGATTTGATGTATTCAGACTGAATGTTCAAGCTATGGGCTATGATGTACCTAATTGGTGTTGTTTTTAATATGACAAGCACGTTTCTTTGGATCCTGATCTAAAGCAGCTGGTGATGTTTCTTCTTTCTCTGTATTTGTGATTGACTTTCTTTCATTGCATGCTACATTTCATTTCATTTCTGCTGGTAGGTATCAGAAGTATAACATAGGATTCACCCTTGTTAGGTGCCCTATGTTTCTTGCTCTCCCTACCTCAATGTTTTCCACTTATATGTGTATCTGAATGTTGATTTCAATTGATTTAACCAGTGTAGTGGATGACATTTCTTGCTCTCTGATGTATGAATTGATGAAGTCCATGTTTAGATGTTCTTGGTAGGATTTAGCTGGAAGGTTTGGGAACACTGGGGATTAGTGTTAGCCCTGTCCACTAGGATCTTTGCATGACCAGCTAGCCTTTCTAAGATCCCTTCTATTTAACTTATCTCTATTTTTCCTCTGGAGTTGCTAAAGCAGACCTGGAGTTAAATGACCTGTGGTCTGATCTATAAGCTGCCCCTTCGTCCCTTTTTGAGAGCTGCCTTTGAGTATGTCCAAGCAAGTCTGGAGTTAAATGACCTCTGACCTGATCTATAGATAGAAAATTGGTTGTCTTTCCTTCTTCCACTTTCTCTCCTTAATGTTCCATTCCACCATCTGCCTAAAAGATCCTTTAGTGTAGATGACTTGCCATTTGAAAGCCTTGGCTAGTGGATGCGAGTAATTTCCTTTCATGACTCCATAGCCCAATGGATGGCACTGTCTTGGCCCATCCTCTTGGCTGAAGCCTCCTGCTGTTTTGTTTCCTTTCTCCCATTACTTTCTCAGTCTATGATCTCCTAACCAACCTAGAAACCAACCAACCAAATCATTTAAACCCCCCATTTGTGCTTCATACCTAGCCTAACATCTCATTTTGAGCTCTCAAAGATACATCATTCTTTGCTTTATTGGAGAGATCCCTCTCTGGGTCCAGGAGGGCTAGATCCTAGGGCCCAAAAGTGGTTCTGATGTTTTCTCATCTTTTGGTCTTGCCAATCTGGCCAAAACATGGGAACCCCAACATAATGGCGACTCCGCTGGGGATTTGAGTGCATTATACTTTGAACATCCCTAGGCATTCAAAACCACAAATCTCTAGTTAGGTTGGCAGAAAGTCATCCCTTTCTTGAATCATCCTCCGTTCGTTGTGTGTCTCATACTCTTAGACAGAGCTTGGGAAGGGCCAGGTAGCCTCCAGATCTCACCCTCTTCGGAGGTGACATATCTGGTAAACGCCCTCCCAGTCAATATCTGGTTGGAGTTTCTTGTGTTTTGAGGTTATTCCTGAAAGGTGACATTACCTAATTGCTGATGGTGGACAACATCCTACTTCAAACATTCATAATCATCCACCTGGCGACTCCACACTCTCTATGATCCAAAGACCAAATGACTCCACTGGTGAAGGACATTGAACTAGTTGAGAAGAAGCAGTAGCCTTCTTTGCATAAGCATGAATCCAAACATGGACAGAGATGCAAAGTATGATGCTTTGTGCGATCAATTAATTGAATTAACAGAAATGTTTGGTGAAATGCTAAAGATGCATATGGCTAATATGAATACAGATGATGACTATTTCGAGCAGCCTATGCATCTTTCAGAGCAAGAACAAACTCAAGACCGAGAAGATGAGCAAGACATGTATGATGTTCAAGAATCTATAGAAGATGAGGAGGTTAGTGATCAAGAATTGCCTGATTGCTTACCTATGCCTTGTTTTATGCTGACCAAAGAACATCAGGACCTATTGTCAAAGGCTGATAAAGAAAGCTGCCTGGAGGAAGCAGAAGATCACAAAGAAGAGGCAGGACCTGACGTGGAAGAAGAGGCTCAAGAAAACATCCCGCCCCCAAATCAGCTAATACGAGAGAAAGAGGACTGTTGTGCTTCTGTTCGTGATGAAAGGGAAACCCCTCTTTTGACAGAAGAAGAGATTGAACAGACATTGAATCAGCAGTCCACCTCTGAGGTCTTCTGTAGAACACACACTTCTGCTTAGTCGTTTTATGAGTTTGATGATTCAGATTCAGAAGATTCCTCTGTGGATCAAAACGAAGAAAGACCTGCTGTGTGCCCAGAATGGTTGACTTGGCCGAGCCAGCCTATTTACGACATTGATGGAGAGAGCCACACCAACATAATAGCAGATGAGGATTCTATGAACCTTCGGTCTGCTTTACCACAAACCATCAGTGAGACTGGACACCAGCAGCCTTTCCTTTCAGAAGATGAGGAGGAAAGCAAAGAAGAAGTTCTTGAGCAGCTTGAAAGCAATGAGCCTTCTCTTGAAAAAGAGGAAGCAATGGAACAAACCACTGCTCAAGAATACTTAGATCTTTTCACGGAGCTCAGCACATCCGAGCAGAACATATCAGAGCTCCAAGAGGACTCAGCTGCAATATATGATGAATCCTCCAGTTCAGAAGATGAAGGAGACACTCTACCCCAAGAGAGTCTTTTCCTCCATCCGGTGGAAGAAGAAGAGGTCCTGGTTGAAGCCTTCTTGCCATATATTCATAACCAGGTATCATTTCATGATCCATATGCACATTTCCTACATATACTTGAAGAAGGATCTAGGGTATTTTTGAGCAGCATGTCGCAAGTAGAGAGAACACTTTTCAAGGCTGCTGTTATGGAACAAGAGGAGTGGGAGCTGTCCTGCCTATCCAGCATGCTCAAGGAGTTGAGCAAGAAGGACCAGCCATGGAATCACTTGATGGACTGGTTGCATTGGAAGACAACATTTGTAAGCTAGACTTGTAAATATTTCAGTAGGGTAGGGTAGGTAGGAAAAGCTCAATAAAGCTTAGTCTATGAGCATGTAGTTAGTTGTTCCATTTTCTGTCTTAGAATGTAGAGAAGAAACCTACTAGACAGTCTAATCCTAGCAGGTAGTAGTGTAGGTAGAGAAACATGTGAGACCAACAGTCTAATCTGGTCTCATGGAGCAATAAGGGTAGAAGTAGAATAGGTTTGTTTTCTTGTTTGCAAATAAAATGATGTAAAGGGTTTGCTAGCTCAAATGCACCCTAAGGAAAGAAAAAAATGCTAGAATTGTAGTGTGGGTAGGTAGACTGATTGGGAAGAATGTTTCTGCTGATGTAACATGTTCATATTGTGGCAGCTGAAAATCAACGAAGAAATATGGCTTATGATAGCAGGCATCTGGCCTACTCCAAAGATCATATCTGGTTTCTTGACTCCTCCAAGGAGAAGCCATCCCCATGTGGAGCCACTGTTAGCCCCCCTATGAAATTCTTGACAAGCAAGCTGGGGGCTGAATGATTTTTGAGCCTTCAAGGGATGCCTTTCCCTCAAAAACCATTCCCCTTGAAGCCTCTGAGTGCTTTGCCTTATATGAATTCTATCTGCTGCCCCATTTCTCAGAAGGGCCTATATTACCTCTCATATCCCTGCAAAATACCACTTTTACCCTCCCCTTTCCTTTGTCGAGATCCCTTTTCTTCCTTTTATCCCCTCCATCACCCTCTTAAATTCTCCAAAATCCTCTCAAACTCCCCCATCACCCTTTATTTCCCTAATTCTCCACCTCGCTTCTCTATCGTTCCTTCCCTTGGGCCAAAAAATTCTTTAAAATGTGCAAAAAATCATATTTCGGGCCCTGGCCCCTTTGGCCATAGCCCCTCGCTCCTTCATCTGCCATGTGACCCGGCACCGTGACCAAGGCTCTTTCCTTGCGGGGGCTCTTCTCCGTCCATAGAGTCAAACCACGGAGCCCCTGTAGTTGACCTTTCAGGATATGGGACGACTCAAATCAACGGTTGTTATGCACTACGGGGGGTCAACCCAAAATTCCCATGCCCGTATGCCTCGGCCCCCCGTAGTTGATCTCCGCCGTCCAATTAAGACCAGATCCAACGGCGCAGAGTGTTCCCAAAGCGGTGGTCCCCCCTTCCCCGCCTTCACTATTCATAAACAGCCGTGGTTTTTTCTGCACCACCGTTGGGCACTGAGTGGTTTTCCCTAGGCACCCAGCGATTCCACTCATCTCCTGCCACGCGTCCTCCTGTACTATTCTGAAAACCTCCATTTCACGCATTATCTCTCGGACGAAAGCCGGGCAGCGGAATTCACAATCACCATTCGATCTTTAGATCTTCATCCGACAGCCTCCCTTCGTCCAAGCTGCTCGCTCGTTAGTCAGTCTTCGCTGCACCCGCAGACCCACCATGTGTCGCCCTCACCATTGATCTATGCCCGATCAACGGTCCACATCACCCCGCTCGTCGTTGACCGTCCCACTGCCCACCGGTCCCTCCATGTCAGCATCCCACGTGCACCCTCCGTGCACATGCCTGTCCATTGCATATATTGCTCCATTCTTCACGATTTTTAATGTTTTTCACGTAATCCTCCACTCTGCCGCATGCAACGTCTTCTAGTCCACTGTTCATGGGTTTCCCACCATTTTCCGTGTTTTTTCCCCCCATTCCGTCCACTGCACGATCATCTCATCCGTTCACACCACTTCCGTCTCCCCATCTGTGTTTTCTTGATGAGTTTGCTATTTTGCAGGGTTTTCGAGGATAAAATATCACCTTAGCCCACGATCCCTGTCACAATGTCAGAGAAATTGCAGAGAACCATTTTGCTGCAGATTGAATTTATGGAAAAGGACCAGGGAAGGTGGAGACAAGGATTTCTATTAAATGAGCATACTTCAAACCCTGTAAGGAACCTTCCGGCACCATTTAGAATGCAGTATGGCAAGATTAGAGAAGATAGAATGTTTCAGAGCAAGGACAAGGGATCAGAGAACAAAAATGAAGGTTTCGGGCCTAAAATCAGAGGTCTAAGAGACAAAGCACCAGTTGAAGACCCTGAGGAACGATTCAAAGGATCCTGTGTACAATCAGAAGGTACCATCAGGGTTATTTGCCAACAGAATGTTTTCTTGATCAGTCAAACATTTATGAGACAGACCTTTCAAGCAGCGTATTTCATTTTTTGTTCAAATCACCTGGAGTACAACAAGCCAAAAGGTCAATATCATATCCAAAGAAGATCATTCCTTTACAAGGAAGGTGACAGAGATTAAATACATAGCAGGTCAAGCAGAATGGGTTTCGGCCCTGCGTTCATTGTTATGTTTAATGATACATTTAATTTTCACCTACTCCTTCAGTCGATCTTAGGTTCATCCTTTGCTATAAAGCACAGAAGAAAACTTTGTAATGGTTGTTGATGAGATATCAGTGAAATGCAAGTATTTTCCTCTTGAGACAATTTCTTTGTGTATATTGTAAGATAGGATGAGATTTGATGTATTCACACTGAATGTTCAAGCTATGGGCTATGATGTACCTGATTGGTGTTGTTTTTAATATGACAAGCACATTTCTTTGGATCCTGATCTAAAGCAGCTGGTGATGTTTCCTCTTTCTCTGTATTTGTGATTGACTTGCTTTCATTGCGTGCTACATTTCATTTCATTTCTGCTGGAAGGTAACAGAAGTATAACATAGGATTCACCCTTGTTAGGTGCCCTATGTTTCCTGCTCTCCCTACCTCAATTTTTTCCGCTTATATGTGTATCTGAATGTTGATTTCAATTGATTTAACCAGTGTAGTGGATGACATTGCCTGCTCTCTGATGTATGAATTGATGAATTCCATGTTTAAATGTTCTTGGTAGGATTTAGCTGGAAGGTTTGGGAACACTGGGGATTAGTGTTAGCCCTGTCCACTAGGATCTTTGCATGACTAGCTAGCCTTTCTAAGATCCCTTCTGTTTAACTTATCTCTGTTTTTCCTCTGGAGTTGCTAAAGCAGACATGGAGTTAAATGACCTCTGGTCTGATTTATAAGCTTCCCCTTCGTCCCTTTTTGAGAGCTTCCTTTGAGTATGTCCAAGTAGGTCTGGAGTTAAATGACCTCTGACCTGATCTATAAACAGAAAATTGGTTGTCTTTCCTTCTTCCACTTTCTCTCCTTAATGTTCCATTCCACCATCTGCCTAAAATATCCTTTAGTGTAGATGACTTTCCCTTTGAAAGCCTTGGCTAGTGGATGCGAGTAATTTCCTTTCATGACTCCATAGCCCAATGGATGGCACTGTCTTGGCCCATCCTCTTGGCTGAAGCCTCCTGCTGTTTTGTTTCCTTTCTCCCATTACTTTCTCAGTCTATGATCTCCTGACCAACCCAGCAACCAACCAACCAAATCATTTAAACCCCCCATTTGTGCTTCATACCTAGCCTAACATCTCATTTTAAGATCTCAAAGATACATCATTCTTTGCTTTATTGGAGAGATCCCTCTCCAGGTCCAGGAGGGCTAGATCCTAGGGCCCAAAAGTGGTTCTGATGTTGTCTCATCTTTTGGTCTTGCCAATCTGGCCAAAACATGGGAACCCCAACAGACTGCACATATGGTTGGGCAACCTTGCCCCTGCCCTTACAGTGCAAATCAATCTACCTCTTCCTTGCATTGGCTTTCTAAAATAGAGAAGGGTATGTTCCTCTCATCAAGTGATGCTACTCTCCTTCTCCACCTCCTCCTTCTAGCTGCAATGTTACACAATCATGCTTCTCACTGATTGTGCTAGGACCTCTATGTATGAGATCCTAGGGAACTTCTTGTAAGGGTACAAGAATCCCTCCTATGGGAGCATGTGCCCCTCCTCCCTCTGCATGAGGTACTGGATGTGCTCCAGATGTGACAACGTTGTTTCTCTCTTCTTCTTCATCAATTTGTGTAAACAACATTTCAACAATTGGAACCCCTTGTGAAAAAGTGATCCCTATGCCCTCTTGTTTAGGAATATGAACTAGATGTCTTGCCTTCAGAAATGTGTAATGCAAGATGTCAGCTCCTCCCATGGTTTTCTGAAGTGGATTTTCCTCCATCACAGGCAAAGGTTTTGTTCTCTCAAGTCTCCCTTTCTCATGTGTCTTAGGAATTTTTTCACCAAACCCCCCGACCAATGTTTCAATGAATCTTGCATAAGAGGAAGTGTTTACATTTTTTAAAGAAAAAGATTCAAAAATCCACCATGCATGGGCCTTACCTCTGAAATGCAACGCTGCAACTCTGATGGCTTCATCTTCAGAAATATGGTGCTGCTGAAAATAAGAGTCTAACTCCTTGACCCAAGCTTCAGCTGAACATGTAGGTGATCCGACAAAAGTAGATAGAAGAAATCTACCCACATCTTGCTACTGGCCCTTCTCCAATTGGATCTTGCAAAACACTTGGAAATCAGTATGATATCTAAACCTCTGAATTTGAGATTCATAATCCTGCAACAAATCACTAAGAGTTCTCCTCTTAGGCATTGTTCCTCCTCCCATCCATTTCAAGATAGATCTAGGCACTTGACTGTGCTGTGCACCATGGTGTGTAGCAGTATGTTCAGACTCACCATGTGAAAATATAGATTCAGCTCTAGATCCAACTTCTCTTGGAGATCCCATCTCCATTTTTATTCTCTTTATCTCTCCTTGAAAGCTCTACATAGATCCCAGAAGAAGCTTTGTAAACTTGTTTTCCTTCCTTCCTTCACATACTAGAGCCTTCTCCTTTCTGTCCATCTCTCCTAAAAGTATAATGGCCTAAGATCCATAGGTTGAGCCAATATTGAAGCTTTGATACCACTTTAGTATCCAAAAATATGGAAAATAAGCAGCAACGGGAATATCTTAAGATATTCCAAAAATGGATTGTTCAGCAATGCATTCACAGAAAAACGCATTTCCGGAAATACCAGCCATAAAAAGGAGAATCATCACTTGGATCCCATAGATACATCCATCTAGAATCTAATTCCAAGAAGATATCAGAAAGAAATGAAACTAGGTGAGGTAAACAGACCTCCCACACTAGTGTAGCTGAAAATGACCAAAAACCCTAGATACTGCTACACAAAAATAATGCATAAAATGGATTGCACAGTATTATGAGGTTTTTAACTCAGAAATTAAGGAAACAAATAAATTTTCTCATATATTAGATAAACAAGCTTAGAAACTGAAATCTAGTCTCCTTATACAAAATACAAGAGAACCCGACAAGGGTTTCTTGTCAAACACTCTGCATACACATGTGATCTTCAGAAAATTACTGAATAATCACTGAAAAACTAAAGCATAAGAGTGTAGGAGTGTGAAATATTTCTGATCTGATTTATATCCCTCAAGGGCTTCCTCCCATGAAAGTTTGGACCTCTCAATCACAAGGAAACACTGCAACAGAGCCACTAGACCATCTGCTGAATGATGCCTCCAAAATAATGCATTCCCTGACTGGAAAAGTACTAGGAATGTAGGGGAAATGTGTGGTATCATACCACATATCTTAAATAGTCTCTAGAGCTCTCCAAACAGGCCCCTCAAGTGAAGGAAACCTTCCTCCAATGAGAAACTAGCTCAAAAACTGGGATTCTAATCCCTTCCACTGCTGCACCCAGCAACACAGCACAATTTCGGGCAAAAATTGCGCTGATGAATTATGATGAAGCTTGGCTTGAAAACCTGATGCGGAATGATGAATAAAAACTCTCCCAACTAGGCTCCTCAAGGAGAGAGGTGGGATTCCAGCTCGGGAACACCCGGTTCTAAACAACACTGCAACCCTGCTAAGCAGCAAAGGAAGAAAAAAGTCTTAGCAGGAAAAATAACAATATAAAAAATGAAGAATAATTCTTCCATCCTCTTCCTTAAATAAAACATGAGTTTTCTTTCCCTTGGCCCCACTCAATTAGGTCATCTCTATCAAAAGATTCCCCTCCCTCCAAAACTGTGTTATTCCTTCTTTGATTCCTCCTCCTCGACCATTGTGTTGTTGACTTAGTCAAAGTGGACTGAATCAGCTTGATAATATCCCTGTTCACACATGGAGGTGTCTTATTAAGCTATAAAGAGTGTCCCATTTCATACTTGGAGTGTTTTTATTCCTCCTTAGCAGACTTATGGGCTTTTCTACCCATTTATTCACCAGTTAGAGCTGATGCTAACTCTAATGTTCCATTTAGCTTTGAGGCTAAAATTTGGGAACATTACAACAAAGAAGACAAGGGTCCCAACCCTTTATCTGGAAGATTGAAAGGGAAAGAGTTCTCAAAAACTCTATTCCAAACTATGCATGAACTGAAAAATGAAATCAGGGGAATGAGGAATGAAAGACAAGCAGATCTTTTGGAGAGGTTTGCACATGAAGGAAGCCCCACTACTTCATATGTTGTGTGTGACCACTCAATCACACAGTCTGATATTCAACGTTGTAGCATGCCTACATTCCTAGAAAAATAAGAATCAGAAGCAAAGACACCAAAAGAGGAGAGTCTTGGTGATTATCTCCAGGAATATGAATCTCAGTCTAAGAGATTCAAAGAGAATCTAAGCTTCCCAGAGTTTTGTCAACTCAAAGAAGAAATAATATCTAGCATATCCAAGAGAAGAAGAGGGTGCATGCAGCCCACTTTGGGTAGGATTTTTCTACCTACATTTGATGGATCACTTGAGAGCTCAGCCAATTCTTGGGTAAAGAAGCTTAACACATATTTCCAACTACATCAATTTTAAGAAGAAGAAGCCATAAGAGTAGCAACGCTTCACCTCCAAGGTAAGGCTTATGCCTAGTGGTTATTTGAGTCTTCTTGATTGAAGAGTGTAAACATCTCTACTTATGAAAATTTCACTAGGAGGTTAGTGAAAAGATTTGATTCTAACCATCTGAAACTTCTTTGGGTAAGAAAACTAAGCCCAAGAATTTAGAACCTTTGCATGAGATGGGAATATCCATGAAGATAACTCCATTTCAGAACATTATTGAAGGGGTTAAAGATCTGCTACATGATTTTCCAAGGGGAAAGTCCCCACTTTAGCAAGAACATTATTCTCAAGAAGAAGACATGAGTGCTCCTTTTTCAAGGAGAGATCAAGAGAAAAGATCTCTTATTGATGAGGCATACTCCATTGGTGAGGAGAAGAAAGAAGAAGAGTTGAAAGGTTCCTCCAGCACTATGATAGCAGGAGGAGATCTATTTTTATTGAGAGATGGAGATGACGCCATTGCTTCCACTAAGAGGGCTCTTGTATCTTTGCAAGAAGGCCCAAGGATCCTATACATGAAGAGGATGAGCAGCATGTGTCTAAGATGATAGACAATGAGACAAAAAAATTGAGGGAATGTGTTACAAGATTGCATCCAATTTTGGGAACACACACTATGATAGATCAATCCTTTGTGATCAAGACTATGGGTGTCATGAGTTAACTACATCTAAAGGGAGCACCTTAGACTATGAGATATTGTAGAAGGTGGGTGACGAAGAAGTAGATGGAGAAGTTGTTGCAATGCCCTCTTATCATGATACTTCCACATAGAAATCAGAGATGGGTTTGCGTAGTGGAAGTATTGATAACATGTTCCCATATTTTGTTCACATGGGAATGAGCCATGAGACATCATTATCTTGTGGTATACCACCTGGGAGACCACTTGATTCAGATTTGATGAAATATGCTTCATGCATTGATGCTCCTTTCATAGATCCAAGGATGAAGGGAGGACTAGAATACCAGCTACAATGCTAAGAGTATGGGGAAGGTAAAAGGAGAGGGAAATTATTTTTCCCTTAACATCATTATACATTCTCTCATCTCATACTGTGCTAAGAAAAGATGCTACAAGAATGAAGGATGACACCATCATGAAGCAAGGAAGGTTGTCCTTGAATCAAAAGACAAACTTGTTTAGAGGATCCTCTTCCATACATGATGAGAGATGGTGGTCACACATGCATACTTTTGAAAAACCAAGGAGGTTTTGAATAGATGATAGCCTTCCATGGGAGACTAACTTCCAAGAACTTCCATTTTTTTTTAGCATGTGCATGTGCAAGGAGGGCAGCAAGGAAGGAATGGCAACCTTCCACCTTATACCATTGGCATCGGAGATGTCAAGGAGGAGAAAAATGGGAGGCTTGGCTTTCCAACATACACCTTTGACATGGGATATGTCAAGGAGAAGAATAACAACATGGCAAACACTTTAGATGACACATTATCAGTGTTTTCATTGTTGGGCACATTAGATCCATATTGGAAATACCAATTGTTGGTGGAATATTCCAAGGATCTTCATACTTACATGATTCTTGATGACTTGCTACATGATGAGAGCTATACAATCCTAGATGGAGTCATCTATAAGCATGGTAGGATATTCTTTTCTATAGCCTCCAAGCTCAAGGAGAAGTTGCTACAAAGGGCTTATGAAGAGTTATATTTCAGCCACACATACTCGATGAAGCTAAACAACATCATCTTGAGGAGCTACTATTGGGAGGGTTTTGAAAAAGAACTATATTAGCATTGTCAAAGATGCATGAACCTTGTGGAGTTGGAGCAGCAACAAGACTCTATGATAGAGTTATTTCAGCCAACTCTTCCTACCTTGGGAGGAGGAGAAAGATCCATACACCACTCCACTTGTATAAGGAGAACTTTTGGTGAAGAACATACATATGTAAAGAATGTTTTATTTTATTTTTATATGTATTCTTTCAATATTTGTATGCAGGCCTGTTTCGGGAAAAAACACCCTAGAGGTTTGTTGGGTCAAAACCTCCACAGATCAGGGCATGCTATTCAGAAGGACTCACACACAACCACACTTAAATGCTAAAAACTAGATAACAACGATAGTATAACTCACCCGTAGTCCTACGTTTGATGTAGATCCCGCGGGGTCCAAACCCCCAGCAACCATTCTTCCTCTTCAACCTGAAAAACAAGAAAGAACGTGCATGGAAACCTAGTTGTACAACATATATTGCTCCTAAAAGTTAGTGTAATCCATGTGAAACATTATATAAACCATAATAAATGCTTAATAATCAATCTTTTCACATATGAAAATAGATATTAACACATAGGTTCAGGAACAAGATGGTTCTTCATTATTATGAACAACATGTACAAAAATAAAGAGTGGAGAGATCACCTGAATCCTTCCACGATCTTCGAACAGACCGTCGTCCGGATCCATCCCGCCCTTGCCTCGCTAAGATACTTTCAATACTTGTGCACTCGAGATGGCATATAAATGGATGAACATCTCCAGGAAACAAGGGTTTCCTGTAAAAGTTTTGGAAAGTGCAAGAGGCACGGGAATTCAGACTTGAATTAGGATTCCAACAGAGTATAATATCAATAAATTTTCTCTCTCTTCCTTAGGCCATACACATGAGGGGCTTTTATACTCCCTCAAAGTAGTTTCAATCAGTTGGAAACAGTTGGCCACGTACTAGGGTGGTTGAACTACTGGACTAACCATCAACCCAGCCCGAAAATAGGGAATTTTTATATATTTTTTAATGATTTTAATGGCATACGTGGAAAAGTACATGTGGACTCGCGTATACATGCGGAAAAGTCTGGGCATACCCACGTATGGGATTTTTAACACTTTTTTTTATAAATTTTGTTCAAGTCTGTGGGAATGGGTGCCCAAGGCCATAGAGACAATCATGAATCACATGAGGGTGAAAAATGATGCTATAACAGATGCCCCCTAATATATGAGGTCAGAAGGGGTACATGATGGCCGAAATGTATTATGCACATAGAAAGAACTTCGCAAGAACAAGAGAGAACTTCACCAGATTTCAGCCTGCCAAAAACCAATGAAAGAAAACAGAGAGTCAACTCATGCTGAGGCGAGCATACCCATGCTCAGTCAAAAATACATCATATCGAAAGTACAGAATAGATCCAAAATGTATACAAGTATAGCTGAACTGAAAGTACACAATGAATCATCTGAGCATGGCCCGGAAGTACAAGTCAGAATCAATGTCTAAGTATCACATATAGAAAGCTGATCAATGATGCTGAAACTAGATGTCTGATCATATAAGTAACTGAATCTCCAAGTACCAAATCATAAAAGGTGGAATAAATGGTACAATCACGCAACTCGGGAGCCAACATATAGGATGCTGTTGTACTAACACTGCAACATATAAGGGTGAACGACATCACTGGCAGAAACTGAATGGACTGTCAAAAGTGAACCGAGAAATGTTGATGCAACCCGAGGTCTTCACCGATCACTATGGCACAATTATACACAATGGGAATAAATGAGCTGAAGTCGACCATGTGAGAAATCGTTGGATTACCGGTCAATGATGTATACCGTTAACCAACGCGAGACAACCCACCAATAATGAAAATGAGAGTCAAGGTGCCCCAGTACAATCTAACAAGTGCGAATGAATGAGTTGAAGTCGAACACTTGAAAGAATCTACCAATCAGGAGGCAATGATGAATCCCCACTGTCGATAGCGAAGAGTCTGCCACTGATGACTGCAAACCCTAAGGTACTGACAAAAGACTCTAGACCTTGTTCCCAGAGCAATGAGTCGGAGTCGATGGGAAAAGATCTACTGGAAGGAAGGCATTAAGGCATCCCACATCAGTCCAGCGCGAGTGTAACCCGCAGGCCAAGATTTGGAAGGAATCGGACGAAGTAGAGTGATGGAACCAAAACCGAAGTACGTTTCCGACATGCAAAAGATGAAGCTAGCGCACGGAAGAAACCCTCTGAACCAACCAATAATGAAAGCTGACACAGAGGTGAGAAATCCACCGATAGGGTCAAATGGAAATCAAGGTACTACACGAATCCCAAGTGTGATAATGTGTGCTGACGTCGAACACAGGGGAAACCACTGAGTCAAAGACCCATGATGATGATCAAATGCTGAGCACAAGGTCACCTATCAATGATGGAAATAGGCCCAGGGTGCGGCTCTAGGTTTGCTCTCAGAGCAATGTGTCGTAGTCGATAAGAGACAAACCCGCCAGCAAGAAGTCAATGGGGACCTTCTCAAACCAGCACGAGCAGAAAACCAAAACATCTGATGTGATAGAACAAGATACTGACAAGACCGGGAAGGCCGACTGAATAATGAGTCAAGAGACACCGCAGAATGGCCGACTCTGGTTAGACTTCCCTTGAACAAAAGCACGACTCGTGATGACCATGGTAGTAAAAAGTGACACTGTATAAGTCTGTTATGCAGGAGGCAAAACAAACTCTCCATATGATTGGAAGAGATAACCAACCGGGGGAGGACTGACCAGTGAAACAAGGCAAAGGCTAAACCTAGGTCAAAACTAAAACCATCCCAAATGAAGGAAATATATAAGTGTATGTGCTTTGTTCAAGGGCGACAAACTGACACTGTACTGCCATCAAATTACGAAGTTACATCCCGTTCCCACTCTTTTTGTTATATTTGATTTTTTTGTCTTTTTCATATAATAAGCCTGAAAAAGAATAAAAGAATGCTATGGTACAATGGATAGAACGAGTATCAAGAAACAGATGCACTAGTTCCTGGGATTGGAACGATCCTATGCTCAATGCAAGGTGGCGGAAACTGGTAAGCGATACTCAGAGGAATGTTCCATCCATGGGTAAAGAGGGTGTCAAGTCGTGATAGCTAAGTGCATGCAATGGTTAACTTGTACAGACAGTCAAGGTCAAAATTTGGCTTAAACATTGAGTCCAAATGAAGCCGGCTAAAGGCCAGGATAAACAAGTAGCCAATATGCAATGCAATAATACAACTCAACAACACCAGGGAGCCTCTAGGGTAATAGCCAGAAAAATGATAGTGAGGAAGAAGAAGAATGAAGCTTCAACACATAAGTCATGGCGGGACTAAAGAGGACTCTCGAGCCTACATAAAACGCAGCATGGGCAACAAGTGATAGCGAGGAACTAACTAGGAAGCCCATGTAAAGGAAGGCTCTACCACCAAGTCATGATTAAATAATCAGCGAGTGAAATGGGTGAAATACTCATGACCTGATGGGATCGACCCTATGGAAAGTGATCAGAATGGAGGCTAGTATGCAAAATGCAACGGAAAGTGGATTCCCTAACCTATATGCCAGTGAAGATCATATACCTGCCATGACGAGTTAGCAGTCATGGATCAAAAACCGGAAAAAATCTCGAGTTCATCAAAATGTACCTGAAAATATACCAATCTGGGCACTTCCAAGCATCCGGGTTATGCAGCTTAAGATAGATTGAAAAAATAAGCATAACAAATTTTTGCAAAAAAATTTCAATTTTGGGCATACACAAGTTACCTCATATTTGGTTCATTGTTACATTGCTGATTTGGGAAAAAGTGCTCTGGAGAAAAAAGCCTCTTTCGTCAAAACAGGAGCAATCGACCGTCAAACTTCACCGAATTTGTTAGGTAAGCTCTTAATTCATCCTTGCTATTCATTTTGTCCGTTCATAAGTTAAACATTAGGAATTTTAACCGTAGAATCATTTGCTAAAAATCACGGGTTTGCGCATACGCGGGTTTATAATGACCAAGTCGCGTATATACGCGACTGTGCACAAAGAAAGTCGCATATGCGCAACCCAAAATGAAAAAATGCATAGCTAATGAACGAATTATTGAAATTTTGCAGGATGACCATATCTTGGAGAGAGCGTGAACACAGTGCCATTGACAATGAAGTCATGCGGGACCAAGAATCACTAAATATTCTCCGAAAATGTGGATTGCTCAAATTTTTCAAAATGCCAAATATGAAGAGTAACGTCTGGTTGCTCGAAATGCTTGTGAATTATTGGGAACTGGAAGAAAACTGCTTCATTATAGATCAAATGCCCATACGCATCGAAGTGGAAGATATCTATTTTATTACTGGACTCTCCTGGAGGGGGGAGCCAATAGACTTGCATGGTAAGCCTTTGGGAGGGCTAACCGTGGAAGATTACGTCCACGTCTACTGCGTAGAGGGTTCCAAGAAAGTTGGAACTCAAATTGCGATCAAAGATTTAAGAGACTTGCACATGAAAATCCTCCTTTTTACCATTGGCAGGGTAGCGGGATCTGCTTCCCTACACCAGGCATCCAGGACTCAAATGAGTATAGCAGTGGAATGCTTAACTCATGTATATGATTGGTGCACAGATCTATTGATGAACATAAAGCAACAATTGAATTCTATCCGAAAAGTAAAGACAAAACATTTTGGATATGGTACAATCTTGATGACATTATTCTTCGAGAAGATTCCTGGGCTGAGACCCAAAGTGATCTCTTCTATCAGCAGCCCGAGAGACCTAAGCATTACCCGACGGGCTGACTTGATGAAGAGATTGGGGGGAAGTGAAGTTCCCTGAACCACTTAGGATGATAAGTTCTTCCTTTGGTGGGGAGAACAAATCATCGCTGTGGAAGACTATCCCTATGCCGGGATGGATTTCTGAGGCGATCCAGAGTTTGTCCTTCCACCAGGCGTGGCATGGGGCACAGTCGGTAAGTTTGCAATTTTTTGACTTATATAATTTTTTTGAATTTTTTCAATATGTATGAAAAAATGGGAAACAAGCATGTTTTTTGTTAGATTCAAAATGACTTACAATTTTATAATGATCATGAAACAGATATTGGACCAGTTCGACCTGAGGGTTACCCACATCATAAGCGTCGCAGAGGCGAAGTGGATACAGTAGATCCAGACAGGACCCTCCAGGCTGTACAGAGGAACTTGGATGGGTTAACCCGCTAGGTACCTATGGCTGCAGTGGAATATCTGCCTGAAGCCATCCAGAGACGGGTGGTAGGAGTACCCCGTGACTAGGTACGGTTATTCCGCCGAGTTTCCACCGTGATCGTGTTCTATAGGAACACAACTTCAGGGCAGGGACCTCAGGAGTAGATAGATATGATGTATCAGATGATTGTATATTTTTTGAGACTGAACATGATCGAGCATAAGCCCAAATTTTTGTATGACTTATGGATCCAAATTTTGTATAGTTTTGAACACTCTGAAGATATATATACAGCGATGTTTGATGTGATGTGACAAATGTATAAAAATGTATGATGCTTTTGATGATTAAATTTTATTGTATGGAATGATTAATATGCCAATCAATTGCTTGATTAGCTAATGAGTCTGCCATCCAATTGTCAGCTCGAGGAATATGAATAAAAGTAAAAAATTGAAATGATCTTTGTAACAAACATACCCTCAAGAAAAAACGAAGTAAAAATGGATCTCGAACCCGATAAGTATTGTTCAACTGCGACACCACCAGCTGAGAGTCCAAGAAAACTACCAACGAATCAACACCCAAAGATATTGCCTCCGAGAGTAGATAAACAACTGCAGTGTATTCTTCTATATTATTGGAAGCAGGACCAATGCAGACCCCTCTTGATACTAACAGCTGACCGGATGGATAATGAAGTACCCAAGCCGCGGAAGCTAAGTTCCGGGTGTGTCTACTAGCACCATCGGCGAAACCAAAATGACTCATGACATCCGACACAACCTGCCAAAGCAGATCAAAAACATCACCATCCCATCAAAGATCGAAAAACAACCAGATATGTACAAAGAAAAACTACTATATACAAAAGCAAAATGTCAGGCCGAAGCCTAGGCATAATACTTTTTCAAATAGAGCCCATTTCTGGGCTCCGGCAACTCATTTCCTTCAAAATCAACCAAGGTATATGCTCCTTTTTTAAGGAATTTTTTAACGATAAAGGGGCCATACCACATAGACTTAAACTTTCCTTCCCCCAGGGCATCTTTTTCTTGGGCATAGACCAAAACAAGGTCACCTTCCAAAAAAACCCTAGGCTTGACCGCCTTATCGTACTGAACTTTAACTCGGTTTTTATGTGCTTCATTCATCGTGGCGGCATCCCGACGCTGCTCATCGAGATGTTCCAGATGAAGGAGACGTTCTTCAAGACTAGAAGTGTCAGGAAGAAGTTCAACAGCTAACTTAAGAGAAGGAATCTCACATTCAATGGGAAATACATATTCCAACCCGTGCACTAGCTGAAACGAAGTAAAGCCAGTTGCAGTTTTCACTGACGTCCTGTATGCCCAAAGTGCAGGATATAGCATAATATGCCAGTTGGATCTAGCTTTATCAATTGTCCTCTGAAGAATTGTCTTCAAGGATTTATTCACAGCTTCCACTTGCCCATTGGCTTGAGGATAATATGGAGATGAATGCTCCTGCCGGAAACCCAATTTGAGAGCCAACTCAGCCATCATACTATTCTGAAAATGACTGCCATGGTCAGTGACAATATCTCTAGGAATACCAAAACGAGCGATAACCTGGTTGAAAAGGAAAAGAGCTGCAGTCTCACCATCATTCCCAAAAGTAGGCATAGCCTTGACCCACTTCGTAAAGTAGTCTACTGCTACAATAATGTACTTGTGACCTTTAGCCGAAGGTGGGTTACAAGTAGTATAATCAATACCCCACTTTGTAAAGGGACCGACAGTAATGACTGGAAAAAGCGGAGCTGGATGAGCGCGCATTTTTTGAGTATAAACTTGACACGGATGACACTTTTTGACCGACTCCATACAATCTTTGAAAATCGAAGGCCAAAAGTACCCAGCACGCAAGATCTTTTGGGCTGTAGCAAGCCCAGATAAATGACCACCACAAGCTCCACTGTGGCAATCATTCAGCACAGCCTCAGCTTCTTCGAGAGTTAAGAAATGTCTCAGGATTGAATCAACCCCTCGACGGTATAAAGCATCACCAATAATCAAGTAATTCTTAGCCAAGTGACGCAACTTACGACGCTCATCTTTCGAAAAAGTAGAGGGAAACTTCGCAGTCTGAAGATACACAATTATATCTCCATACCAAGGATCCTGTGGAGAGATAAGAAACAAATGTTCATCTGGGAAGGATTCATCATAGACTATCTCATCCCCACAGGGCAACTCGGAGATCAATTCCATGAAAACCAATGATTTCTTGGACTTGGCAGACATAAACTCAAGATCAAATTCCTGAAAAATCACAATCCATCTATTGTATTTGCCCCCAATCACTCGCCTACTGAGAACAAATTGAAATGGATTGGCTGCTGCCAAAACATAAGTTTTTCGTAGAAGAATGTAATGTCTGAGTCGCTGCACAGCATGAACAGCTGCTAAAGCCAGTTTTTCTATCAGAGTATACCGGAGTTCAGGTCCTACCAAGCCTCGACTAAGATAGTATATAACATGCTCTACAAGAGCATCATCTTCCTGAACCAGAACCATACCAATAGTAGATTCTGCTGCTGCTAGATACAAAAGGAAATCCCTGCTATAATCAGGTGGAATCAATAAAGGAGCAGAGGTCAATGCTTTTTTCAAAGCATCGAATGAGCGTTGAGCGAAGTCATCCCAAAGAAATGGAACTCCCTTCTTCAACAATCTCATAAATCCCTTGGTAACTTCAGCATAATTTACGATAAATCTCCGAAGAAAATTAGACTTTCCTTATAGACTTTGAAGCTGACGGATAGAGGACGGGGGAGGCAACCGAAGTATTGCCTCAACCTTGAAGGGATCTACCCTAATCCCTTCCCTAGACACAATGAATCCCAATAACCGACCGGATGTAACCACGAAAATGCACTTGTTCGGATTCAACCTAATCTTATAGAAATGACATCGTTCAAATATTTGACGAAGGTGAGCAGGATGATCCATCCTCTTTTGAGAATGAGTAGCTAAATCATCCAAATACGCCTCGATAATATTTTTGATGTCGTGGACGGAATATGACATGGCTCGCTGAAACGTAGCCCCAGCATTTTTAAGACCAAAAGGCATCTTCTTGTATGCAAAAGTACCCTAGGGACAAATAAAGGCAGTCTTATGCTGATCTTCAGGACGGATAGTAATCTGATTATATCTGGAGAAACCATCCATGAAGGAGAAAATCTCATTACGGGCACACTCGTCAATGATCTGATCGATAAATGGTGTGGGGTAATTATCTTTAGGACATGCTTTATTAAGGTCTCTGAAATCAATGCAAACTCAAATTGTTCCTTGTTTTTTATCTACGGGAACAGGGTTTGAAACCCATTCAGTCAAAGGAACAGGGAAAATGAATCCCGCCTTAAGCAGCTTCTCCACCTCAGCTTTGATAGCTGCTGCCTTCCTAGGATTGACCGGACGAAGTTTTTGCCTCACAGGCTTAGCGTTTTCATAAGTCTTGATCTCATGCTGGACAATAGATGGATCTATACCAGGCATTTCCTCATAAGACCAAGCGAATACATCCCTATACTCTTTAAAGAGATTGGTGTAAATCTGAATCTCTTCAGGGGAACATTCAACTCCGATGAAGACATTCTCAATAACATTGGGATCCCTGGAAATGTTCACCGGGATAGTTGGAGAAATCACAGCCATGTTCCCTTCAGCATATACATGTGTTGGTGCTAAAGGGTTCAGTACTGGGCGAACAGGAACAGTAGACGGAGGACTTGGAAAACTCGTTTCAACTTCGCTCAAATCAGGTAAAAAGTAAGACCGATGATGCAAATCATCCCACGGTCTATCTATACCAGTCATAGCTTCCAGGATGGCCTCTTCAGATGGAAGAGTGGTATCAAGGCAATCCTGGGCAGAAGAAGAACTAAGTGTCCAAGCCGAAGCCACATCTCCATCCAACTCTTCTGGTGAAAGAGGAGCTGGGATGGACTCTGCAGAGTCAACAATAGACTGATAAGCGATCTTAGCTGCAGACATTGGAAATTCCATTCCATCCACTTGACCTTCCGCTAATGTGGCGGTAGGGGAAGGCAAGGTCCAAGGGTATGAAAAATAATGAGTTCTGAAGAACTCTCTTCGAAGAGGAGCCCTGGAGGATGAAATTGCATTTATATGAACCGTAGGAGGTGGAATATCAAAAGTACCCATCAAGGAAGAATACATTCCAACCCCTAAATTCTCAACAGGTGCCTTAGTATTATCCAATTTTGGAATAGTTGAGTCAGTAGATGCATTCGGGTCTACAGGAGGACAGTCCAGTTGGTCCACTGTAACAATCCTCCCTTCGTGAGGGAAACAAATAATCCGAAACAATGAAGATGCAATGGCATCCATCTCATAAATCCAGTTTCTCCCCAACAGAAGGTTGTAGTCCAAGCTTGCATCAACTATCTCAACCTCTATATTTACAGTTTTGCCCCCAACACAGATGGGTAAAGCTGGGACAATACCATGCAGTTTGTGAGAATTACCATCAAATGCAGTCAGAAGAGTAGCAGATGGAACAACTGCGGGAGACCCAATTCCCTTCCAGCATGTGAGAGACATCACACATGTGGAAGCACCCTCATCAACGACCGTTCGAAAAATATTGCATTTCCGGTATGATGATTTAATATGAAAAGCCATATGATGGGGGAGTCTCTTTTTAAAATTATTCATATCGAACGTAATCATAAGAGATTTCTCTGGATCGACAAATTTCAAGACAGTGACAGCATCAAGTACGAGCTTGGACAAGACCTGAGCACTTAAAGCCGACATGGCACAAGGACCTATGCCGTATCTTCCACAACAGAGTAGTTCTCCGGGCAGCCTCATATTTGGATTAATCGTCGTACGCTTGGTAGATGCTTTGGGCATCCAAGGTATAGGCTCAGCAGTAGGCCTTGTAATATGAAGCGGCTCAGTAGCATCAGGATCACCCTTAGCTTTCAAAGAATCTTCTTCGCCATAATCATGGGATCTCGTAGCGACATCCACGTGAGCACTCATCATGTATATGTTTGATGGAATTTCCCCTTCCTGGGTGCCCCGAGAGGAAGCCCCAGTATTTTGATTCGTGCCAACAACTAGCTGTTGCCCTTGGGGAAAAGGGTTTGTCAACACAGCCTGGGAACTGGAAGAACCCTGCTGAGCTAACAAGCGCTGCGCATCCTAAATTTTAGGGCAAAGGTGAGTAAGATGGTCTCTAGTACATAAATTGCATGGAAACTTCACTTTCTTTTTATCCTTTGGACCCTCACCAACATGCTCATTCGTTTTATTCGCATTACCCTTCCCATTCTTGCCCTTTTTCTTATTATTTCGTCCCTTCTTCTTTCCTTCGGATTATTGATTTCCTTTGGGGTCGGAAGTTTGGATGGAATTTACCGACAAAGATTGGGAAGGCGATGACTCAGCAGGCACAGCCTAAACAGAAGGAGCATATTGCAAAGACAACTGCTGCAATTGAGTAAGCAGGCTAGCTGCACCACTATTGATCGACCCAATAAGTCCATCACCATGAGGACCAGGCTTAGTTTTAGATAAATCTAATTTGGAGCAAGGAGCATTGGGCAAATATTTATGAAGGACCCCAGACTGAGAATATATCAATTCAAGTTGTTGGGCCCTAAAAATGGCCTGTTCCTCAGAAAATACCCCAGACAGGGATAGATCCTTAGAAATGTCTGACTGCAGAGATTTCAGAAACCATTCCAAAATGAATTCTCCTGGAATATGAGCTTTAATAAGCCTCTTCCTTCTCTGCCATTCCTGAATATGGTCAGAAATGTGGGTTGCGTCGTCCTATTTAAAATTAGCTAGGAGTTCAGTCCCAGCGTCATAACGGACGGGAAACTGGAAATGATTTAGAAATGTAACAGCCAGCTCTCCAAATGTAGCGAAACTGCCCCCAGTTAACTCAATATACCACTTGGCAGCGTTTCCAGTTAAGGTTTGTTGAAACAATCTCAACCTAATCGAATCATCGATCATGGAGTTAGCCAAACACCATAAATGGAAGGTGGTGATGTGGTCAGCCGGGTCCTCTCCATTCTTGCCTTCAAACTTTGGAATGTCTGAAGGAAGTTTGGTGGGAACCGGAGGCCACCCCAGACTGTACCGGATCGGATCATTCATCAATTTCGACAGATCTGGCAAGTTTAACGTTGCTAGAAAAGGTAAACGAGGCAGAGCCTGAGGATTCCATCCTTGATGGGATGGATTCCCAACATTCTGAAAAGAATACCCTGGATTTGATGAGGCACCAGGTTTCCAAAAAGAACTCGTAGAAAAAGGAGAAGAACCTCCTCCCAACGTAGAGTTACCAAAGACCAGACCAGTTCCCCCTCCTAAAGTATTGAATGAAGAGGAAATCCCCTGATAGGGGTTCCAGGCATTAGAAAGAGGGGAAAAGGTCTAATAAGCACTTGATGAAGGGAAAGAAGCATTCCCTTGGTGACCAACGTAAAACTGATTCCCTACCCCTGCTGTAGTGAATACAGGGTTCCAACCTGTAAAAGCAGTCGAATTCTGACCTCTAGACCAAGGGTTGAAACTCTGAGTCTGAGAAGTAAATGGAAAGGACCCTAAAGAAGGATTCGAACTTGGAATATGCCCAGTTCCGAAGGGGAACCCTTGAAAAGAAGCTGACCCACTAGCCATGGAAGACATGGGTGTAGATGCAGCTGCAGCAGCGGAAAAGGAAAAAGAAGGAATCCCACTAGTGGGCATTCCAAAACAAAAGGGACCAGATTGAGAAGCATGTGCTTGGGTGAAACTAGAGCCAAACACGGTAGTATTAGAAGCAATCGAAGATATAGCAATAGTGCCTCCTCCTTCTACAGAAGAAGGAGTCTGAATGCTTGCAGCACTCACAGCAGAAGCTGCGTTCCCAGTCGTGGCCATCGAAAGGTATGAATAATATGGAGGATCTTCTGGTCTCTCTGACTCAGGTCCGATGTATTCAACAACGAACGGATAATCAAGAGGAAGAGGAGATGGAAGTGACTCAGAGGGTTGAGACACTTCCTCTACTTGTACTTCTTCTTCCTACGGAAATAAGACTCTTGAGGTGAGCGGAGCGCTCCTCTCGGAACCAACACCAGAACCAGCTACAAAACCTTCAATCCCTTGTGGAGGATCTCTCTCCGCTACGTCAGACGCCATAGGGTGATACTCACCTGCTAAATTACTCCTACGCCTTCTTGAAGAAGGCTCTGGACTCTCGGGAGATAACCCCCGGATTCTCCTTGATCGACGAGGCGCTTGATCAGCCACTTTAACAAATTTTAAGTAGACTCAAAAAAGTATAAAGCTAGGCAAGCTAGGAGCAAAGAGCACTCACTACAAAAAATCCCTGAGATACAATCAAGCAAACAGCCTTCAGGTATTTCCACTCCGGGTGATTAGGACCGGACACCAAAATACAAGAAAGCGAAATATAGGACCTCCCACAAGTAGTCTAGGATAATTACGGCCCAGGCCTGCTAGCGAAGGTAACAGAAACAGTTACGCCGACCTCCTAACAATAGCCTTTGCTGGCACAAGTACCCAAGCTTCGCAAGGGAACCCCCCAGAAGTACTGTTGGAAGTGATATGACGTCTGCCTCAGGTACCATGGGTATTCCCCCCCGTAGTCACCTATGTGGAACCTAGGAATGGCAACTATGGGCACCAATCTATGTCAGAAGCCAGGCGGAATGGTCTTAAGGTCATATTCAGCAAATCAGAGAGGGGGTATCTCTCTTCTCGACCTTCACTTCCCCTAGCGCTTGACTGTCTGGAGGAGAGCTTTCCCAGTCCACCTAACGGAGTTGAATTTCGCTCAATTAATCAACTTCTATGTTTTTTTTTGAGCGGCCTTGGAGAGTTAACTCTCCACTCACCTAATCCAGGGCCGTACAACCTAGCTATTTGGTGTATGACACTTAATAAAAACTTGCTAGTTGTTTTTAAATTATAGCGCTTATTTTAATTGGCTGTTATACTAAGTTAAAGGGATATGGAAATAAAACTCATGGTGTTTTGTGACGCAGAAAATAAATTAATAAAAACCAAACTACATGCAAATGCAATAATTGCCTTTTGATGAAAAGAAATTTCTACAAAGGTTCTACGAGACTAAATTTTTTTCTTTTCAGATAACAAACTTCACACTCACAAAAACTATGAAAATGACTAAATGTTTAAGTGCACCTGATGCAAATCACTAAGAGCATGCAAATTCTAAGATGCAAAATCTACTAAAGCAGAGAGAAATTTCCCAAAGATCCTTCAGTTTTATCACTTTTTGGTAGTCCACAAAGCTAGTTCCCAAAATCAGAAACTCTTAGTATAAAGACACCAAGATCGCTTGAAACGAGAGGAAGAAACCAATGACAATTCCTTTCCAAAATCAAGTCAAAAACCAAAGGGAAGAAATCTCAACAAAGCTTCAATAGATGTAACAAAACAAAAACAAAAATGCAAAACAAAAGCAAATGACAAAACCAAATGTTTTTTGAGCTTTTGAATTTTATAAAAAGGAAGAGCTCTAAGAGACCAAGAAAACTATCAAATTCCAAGCCAAACAACTCTGAACTTCAAGCAAAACTTCAAAACGCTCCAAATATTATAAGGCTACTTTAGTAGCAAGATTTATATGAGCAAAAGAAGACAAGAAACTCAGTCACTCAGCCTAGAAGAATAGTACAACCTTGCAGCAAACAAAAACTTCAAAGAACCAAGAAAGACTCTTCAAAAATTGCAACAAGACCTAGTCAACTAAACTCAAGAAAACCAACCAAGAAATGGGCAAAAATCGAAGTGCAAAGCAAGACACAAAGGTAGGAAAGAGTAAATGAGCAAAAGCTCTCTGTTCTGATGAAGCAGAACAGCCAAGAATCCCTAGGAAGAGATCTTGGTACTCGAACCAGAAATGCAAGCACAAGAAACAAACTTTGCCAGATAAGCTAGTTTTCAACCAAACAAGAGAGAGAAAAGACCAAAGACCACTTTCAACACAATCCAGATGATACAAAGACACTGCAGGAACAGGTCTCCACAGGCAGACAAGACTAAAAAGCCAAGAAATCAAAAATTTCAAAATTCACCCAGGCATACGCTACTTGACAGTTTTGAAACAAGCGTGCATACGCGACTGTGTTAAAGGAAACCCACGTATACGTGACTCCCTTTAACAAAAACTTTGTGTATACGCGTCTGTGTACAGACAAACCCATGTATGAAAAGGTAAATAATAAAAATTAAAAAAGATCAAGCCTGGATAAGAAACCAGGTCTTCAGTCTGACTGAGAAAGAGTTAACTGGACTGGAAATAAAAGTTAAAACTGTTGGAAACCTTTCAAACAGCTGAAACCACCCAACAGGGGAATCACAAGAATGTGTTCCCCAGCGGAGTCACCAGTTCTGTTTCAGGGAAAAAACCCCTAGAGGTTTGTTGGGTCAAAACCTCCACAGATCAGGGCATGCTATTCAGAAGGACTCACACACAACCACACTTAAATGCTAAAAACTAGATAACAACGATAGTAGAACTCACCCGTAGTCCTACGTTCGATGTAGATCCCGCGGGGTCCAAACCCCCAGCAACCCTTCTTCCTCCTTAACCTGGAAAACAAGAAAGAACATGCACGGAAACCTAGTTGTACAACATATATTTCTCCTAAACGTTAGTGTAATCCATGTGAAACATTATATAAACCATAATGAATGCTTAATAATCAATCTTTTCACATATGCAAATAGATATTAACACATAAGTTCAGGAACAAGATGGTTCTTCATTATTACGAACAACATGTACAGAAATAAAGAGTGGAGAGATCACCTGAATCCTTCCACGATCTTCGAACAGACCATCGTCCGGATCCGTCCCGCCCTTGCCTTGCTAAGATACTTTCAAGACTTGCGCACTCGAGATGGCATATAAATGGATGAACATCTCCAGGAAACAAAGGTTTCCTATAAAAATCTGGGAAAGTGTAGGAGGGACGGGAATTCAGACTTGAATTAGGATTCCAACAGAGTATAATATCAATAAAGTTTCTCTCTCTCCCTTAGGCCATACACATGAGGGGCTTTTATGCTCCCTCAAAGTAGTTTCAATCAGTTGGAAATAGTTAGCCACGTACTGGGGTGGTTGAACTACTGGAGTAACCATCAACCCAGCCCAAAAATAGGGAATTTTTATACATTTTTTAATGATTTTAATGGCATGATTTTAATGGCATGCGCGGAAAAGTACATGTGGACTCGCGTATACACACGGAAAAGTCTGGGCATACTCGTGTATGGGATTTTTAACACTATTTTTTATGAAGTTTGTTCAAGTCTGTGGGAATGGGTGCCCAAGGCCATAGAGACAATCATGAATCACATGAGGGTGAAAAATGATGCTATAACAAGGCCATGACTCCAAGAAGCAGTGATACATCTTGTAGATCTCATGGCAAACAATGGGCCACAAAAATTTCTGAATTTGGCCACTCCCTTTGAAGGAAAAGGGAGATTTTGCAACATGATGGGTGCTTTCCAAAGGCACCAAATATATCTCACACTTTCAGCTATGGTGATATGGTATGGGCAGCAAGTAAGTGGTGGGAAAACCACTTACCACATCTTGATTTGATGTAGGCAGGGGATGCTCTGCGGTGGTTCCATATATGGGACTATGATCCACCTCCATGTGCACACATTTCTATTTTTTTTTACATTGTTTTGATCCCCTATATTGATGATGTACTTGTACTTTTTATGGGCATGTATGGAGGAAGGAGGGAAGGCATGCATGTGCCCTATGGTATGACTAAACCCCCTCTACTTAATGTCTTACATTTCAGGGAGGGCATTGGGAAAACCATGTTTGTTTCATGTGATTTATTGTTTCCTTATGGGATGACCTGTTTGCATCTCATGAGAACCTTGTTGGAACAAGTCATGGATGGATGGATTGGTGATCACTTAGCTTATGGGAGAAGCTTATCATTTGATGTCACCAATAAGGGAGGAAATAAGTTGCAGCACTCACCTTATCAGTTTCTTGAGGACAAGCAACATTTTGGAGGGGAGGACTATAATATTCCCAATTAACCTCAAGCTAATTGGAATATTAAATTTTTCTTTACTTTTCTATTCATGAATAAATGTAAAAGGGAGAAACATAAAAAATCCTAAAATTAGTGAATAAATCAATGCCCCATGTGAACAAGGCTAAATCTAGGCTACCTTAATAAAACACCCTTATGTGTGGAAGAGATTGAGACATTTGACTGGGTCAACAAGACCAAATCAACAGTATTGTCCAGATGCAATGAACCTCCTAGATGCACAACGCAGTTTTAGATGTAGGCCGCACATGTGAAAGGAGATAAATCATTGAGATGGTTTAGGGTTTTGCAATATCTCAATCTTATAAAAGGAAGAGGAGGACAACAAGAGAAGGGTTGTTGATGACCATATTATTTCTAAAGAATTTGTCTGTTTAGACATTTCTCATTCTCTTGGTTGTTTAGCAGAGAATAGTGTTGTTTAGCATAAGGATCTCCTGTTTAGGAATCCTTCTCTTTCCTTGAGTATCTCTTGGAAGAGACTTGTATTTCTTGTCCACTATTAGGCTTAAGGCCAAGCTCCTACTTCCAAATACAATGTAGATCATGTTGATGGTTTGGTCGTCTTTGTAAGCTGTAGCAAGTGGAGGCTAGATCTACTCAGATCTAGGCCAATCTAGTGCCCATTTTCAGTGGGAAAGGCTTCTATCCCATTGGCAAGAGTGTTCTAGATCATTGGAGCTTTAGATCTACATCTTGGCATCAGGAAAAACTGTTCTTGAAGCCTACAACGTAGTCCCTCTTCCAGTACTATGTTATCTGCAAAGAGAAAAGTTGCAGGGTGTTTTGGAAAAGTTTGAGGAGTGATCTCTGGTGTTGCGGATCTACCCTTCACTGTGGTGATCCATGGATTTCTGTTCTATTCCATATCATATTCAGATCTGATCTGAATACTCCTGTATATACTTCAAAATTTTTGAATAGATCTGCATATATGCTGCATAGAATCTCAGATCTACTCCATGTGCTTCATGATTTGGTGAAATCCCCAAGGGGAATGTAAATTAGAGACATTATAGTGTATGGATCTGTCATAGATCTGGCTGTTAATGCATTATTTTTCTCTAGATCTAAGTTGTAAACTTGTGTTGAAGTACACTCAATAAAATAACACTATCAAGCCTTTGCAATCAATATATGTGTTGCAACACCTCTTTTTGAGGGTTTCTTTCTATATAAGTCTTCTATTTTCTATTCTAAGACTCATGGGCTTCAATATAATTTTGATTTGCTGATGTATATGACATTATTGAGCCCCCATATTGGCCTACCACTACTACCTTGCTGAACTGAATTATTTCTGAAGCAGTGTTGTTTAATCTTGTTGCAGTCCCATTCTTGGGAATTTTTTAGCTGTACTAGGTGTGGGAGACTTGTTTACCTCACCTAGAAAGATTTTTTTCTGATCACCTCTTGGATTCAAGTCTTAGATTGTCAGATCTAAGGGATCCAAGGGTTGGTTTGCAATCCTGTAGCATACATTCCTGAAAAATTTGTTTTTCAGGCATGCCTTGCTAAGCAATCCATTTTGGGATATTACATCCTGAATTTTACCAGTTGATCAATGACCCCATACACCATGACCCTGGTTGGTCTACCATGCCAACCAAGCTCCCTTATGACATCCCCAAGTTTGAAGGTCTTGTTGGAGAAGATCCTACCAACCATGTTCGATCTTTCTACATGTGGTGTTCGTCTAACTCCATCACCGATGACTCTATCCATCTTCGATTGTTCCAACATACACTTACTCGAGAAGCTTCTAAGTGGTATGTTGACCAGGCCTCCTCCTCTCATACTACTTTTTCGACCCTTGCCCAGGCTTTTCTGTCTTACTTCCAGCTTCCCCTTTGTTAAGACACTGGTACCGAATTTTTGACCTCTTTCGGTCAATCATCTGCGACCCGCCTATCTGATCATGTCCAGAAATGGTGGAGAATAAAGAGCCTATGTCAAGGCTCTACCTTCAAATATCGTGTCTACATGGATTGTTTCCTTATATCCCTTTTGCCTGCTATCATCAAATATGTCGCCTCTCATTTCCCTCAGACCAAAGAAGCTGCTCTCCAGATTGCATTAAAATATAACCTAATCTACGCATAGTCTAGTTATGTTCATACCATCTTACTTGATCTCCCTAGACCTGGTGGTGCCAAAAAATGGGGGCACCCCATGCCGCTGATGGTATCGTTGGAGACCTTTCTCATATATACACTCATCCTCCCATGGGTTATGGTTTCCCTCAGGGGGGGCTAGCTCCTCCAGCACTTTCCTCCCTCCCGTAGCAAGTATCCAGGATACGACATGCCTCCTCATTTTGCCCAACATGTTTAACACAATGTTTCCCAACCTCCTTATTATCCGTATCAATAGCCTCGTGCTCCAGCTCCTCTAGCATTACCACCCCCACTTCGCTTACCTTCTCAACCCCTGCAACAACAACCACTATTAGTATGAATTCTTCGTCGAAGTGTACGAAAAATAACCACTTTAGCTACGCATAACTAATAGCCCTAACAACAATAATGGCTGCAAAACATCTTCAGATCTGCAATTAGTAGTTAAAGTGCTGCAACAAACAGATCTATAAATGGAAAGACATTAAGCAGTAAAGTAAAGAGTTTGCTCCATGCATCCAACGGACAAGACAAGAACACGATTTTTGAATGAATTTTTATATTACAGGGCACCTGGGAGGAAACAAGAAGGTGTATCCAAATCTCCTCAATGGGATGGGTTCTTTGTAGTCCTCAGCACTTCAGATCTAAGCTTTCTCTCTCTTGTAGATGTAGAAAAACCCAATGTAGAAGGTAGAGCTCAATGGGAGCACAATGGCAGAAATGAGACCAAGTGTATAGATCCAGAGTGATCTAATATGCAACAAAAGGTGAAGAATGAAGGGGAAAAACCCTCCTATTTATAACAAAATATTGGGTCATTCTAGATCTTGGTGCATGATTAAAATAATGTTAACCAAATCTAGATCCACCTCTATGGAATATTTTATTATTATTTGTTGGAGGGAAAGGGACTTTGACTTGGGTCAAAATCCCTTGATTAGTGAAGAATAAATAAATAAATGATTTATTTATCCTTTTAAGAAAGTGGTTGAGATATAATCAAATAAATAATGATTTATTTAATTAATAGTGGTTGATTTGGTCATATTTAACAAGGAATATTATTTAAATAATTATTCCTAGAAAATAATAAGATAACTATGGGTGTATCTCATTAATTTCTTTGTTTTTAGGTTAAACATGACTGGGAATAATAATTAAATTGTGGTTTAATTAATTATTCCTTTTGGGGTTTCCTTAATTAACATAGTGAAAGCAGTTTTACTTGGGGTAAAACTGGTCTTACATGGTGTACTTGGGTCCATCTAATAATAAAAGGTGAGATGACCAAAAAATGGTGTAACAGATTGCCCCCCAGCGTGCGAGTGTCAGGAGCAAATCGTATGACCGAAGTACGTTGTAAGAATACAATCACCCGACAACGAAAGGGGATGTCAGAGAGAGAAGTGTGAGGTAGATAGTGTGCTGAAGGACTAGACCCTAAGGAGACGAGACTCGCAGGTGCAACAAGTCTCTTTTTATGAGAGGGTACCTGTGCTGAAGGCGGCGGGGGAGGCATACCTATGCCCGCCGTGACAAAGTACAAAAGAATAGTGTGTCCAGTAAACAAGGGACCGAACCATAGAGTACGGCTGGCATAAACAAAGGCCAGATAAAAATACAATGAAGAGTCTCACATACATGCTGTGCCTGGGATAACAGCCAGGACTAGTACAATAATATCTGAGTACATGAGATAAATACAACCCAAATGCCCCCTGTAAATGGGGAAGGGCTCACAAAATATGACTGATACATGCAAATCATAGAGGTGCTGCAAGTGGCTAAGGCCAATATCATCAAAATCTGGAGCGGCATCAAAGGCTGCAATGAAGAGGTCATCCGGGCATGTGGGGGGCTACCTGCAGGGCCACCCCCTCATGAGGGCTGAGACATCTCACACACGCCGGGGAATCATCAAGAGCTGCTGCTGGGTCACTGGACTGTCCAGTATACTCATCTCGATCATGCTGAAAGGAGCTGGAGAAGTAATCAAGTCAAAGGGAAGTGAGAGATCCCCCTGCCTGATCCAAGGCACCGAACAAGAGTGGAAGCTGGAACCAAGGTACACCGCCCTCTAGACCTTGCTTCTGGAATAAATGTGCTGATGTCGACAGAAGGAGGTCCGCCGTAGGTGAGGCAATGAGAGATCCTCAACTAAGGCACAAGAGAAGAACAATAGAGCGACGGACAGACTGACACTAATGATGATGGTGGAAATGGGAAGGATGGAGTGGCGAATGGACGACTTCCCTTGTTAGAGCATAAAGGGTATGAATGACATGGCAGCGACTGACACAATATCGAAAGGGACAGGGGACAGTGGGGCTGAAGGTCATGAGATGCGACACAAGAGAGGAACCAAGCAAAAAGAATGGAGGGCTATAGTAGAGTGTAAAAGGATGCAGGATAGACTCCATGAATGCAATGATGACTCAACTCGGATGCTCTAAGCAAGGGCGACTAGATAATGCTGCCACACAGTAAAGGCCCCAATGGGGGGTCATAGAAACATGAGTACAAGGTGGGCACTCATGACGAAAATCAACATGAACATGGACAAGTAAGGGGGGCGATGGGCTGCCCCAAGTACAAGTGTCGTAAGTGAGGAAATTCGATTTTAAGGAGTGGTGAAGTGACCCTTCGTGGAAAAAATGTGTCCGGGTGAAGTATCAAATCACCAAAAACTAAGTAAAACCCATTTGAGATCTCGGTGAGATCTATCCAGCGGTGCTGACGGTTCGTCGAACGGGGCTACGGTGTGGTCGCAGCAGTCGAAAGAAGAAACAGGGGTTCTCTTTTAATGAGGCCGTTTTCCCTCCAAAATCATTCATTTGCTATTGCTGCTGTGGTGAATGTGGAGAGGAGAGAAGGCCCTAAATCTTGCGGCGAACGTAGCGGACAAACCGACCGTTGGATTCGAGATCTGTCAGTTGGAGGTAAGAGGCCTAACCTTGCTCTTGCATTTTGATGGATTAGATTTGCAGTTTAGGGCCCAACACCCTAGAAACAACCCCTCCCTCCTCTCTACGGCCGGGTCGCACTTTTTGGGGCAAAAAGTGCGACCCAGGACGCAGGTTTGAGGGCAAAAAGTGCGACCTGGTCCAGAAATGGGCAGAAAACTGCGACCTGGGAGGGGAGGGGGGCTTGGTGCTGTTTGATGGTTGGGAGTTGGGTTTTTGTGTGTGGTTATGGTTTGCCCGATATGTACCCTGACAAAGAGAATGTGTTTGTGCAGGTATGGCAGAGTTACGGGTCAACTGGAGAGAGAGGGATCTGGGAACACTTCGGGCAGAGATCCAGGCGGATCAGGGCGTCCGTCGTGTATTGGCCAGATTTGGGGTTCTCAAGTTTGTGGAGAACCCGTCGATGAGAGCAGGGGAACCATTACTGGCCCGGATTATCAGTTACTGGGATCCAGATCAGGAGATCTTTGTAGTGCAGGGGCACAGGATTGAACTGACGGTCCAGGATGTGTACTTCCTGACCGGCCTCCCACCATTGGGGATAGTGGGAGACACGCAGCCAGTGCTGCCGCGGGGGCGGCATATCATGGAGTTTGTGGAACGCCATTGTCGACCGGGTTTCCAAGTCAAGGGGACTCGGATATCGATCGAGGATCTAGAGAGGCTAGAAACCCGTGCAGTGGCCGCAGCTGTGCTGCGAATCCTGGGCACCCAGGCGTTCCATCACATCACCGGTGGACAGATGATGATAGTGGAGAGTGTGCTGAGTGGGACCTACTTTGGGTGGGCCCAAATGATGTTGGTGTCGCTAAAGCGACAGTTGTCGCTATGCAGGCGGCAGGTGAATCATGATTGCTCATATGGGACTTTGTTGTGCGCCTTCTTCTTTGAGAAGATCCCGACCTTGAGGCCTCGTGTGCATCTTCCGGATGGGGGCCCGAGAGAGCCCAGGATGCGTCGTTGGGGACGACTACTCTGCAAAGGAGGAGGAGGGGCGGTCGGGCGAACATTTCGACCGGAGTTCTTTGCCCATTGGGATCGGATGCCGTTGTACATAGACGACTACCCTTATAGTGGGATGAGCTACTATGGGGATCCGGATTTGCCACTTCCGGCTGGTCGAGTTTGGGGGCCCGATGGTAAGTGACAAATTGCTATTCTTATATGGGCATGTTTAAAGTTTTTTGAATAGTAAATAATGAAACTGATTCAGGGACTTTTGGTATGCAGATATAGCACCGGTAAAACCGGCCGGATATATGGGACGACCGGCAGCGTCTGGAGCTACGGGTCCGAGTGGATCGAGAGCGGCGCAAAATGATGGTGCAGCCGCCCTACTGGAGGACATCCGCCGTAGATGTGAGCAGCTGTTGACCGGAGTATCAGAGCGCGGGTGGCAGGATTTAGACGACCGGTACATAGAGCCATGTGTTGGTCTCCCCTCGGAGTGGCGAGGTATCATGCGGTGCATGGCGATGGCCGGTCAAACTATGCGGGATCTACATGCTGCAGGGGCAGAGCCATTGGCCCGGGAGCCTCCAGATAGTGATTAGGGGCATATGGTGCCCCTTCTGATGTATGTAGGGGCAGGTGGTGCCCCATAGAATGTATGGAGGGGCATATGGTGCCCCCAGTTTTTGTTTGTAACATGCTATGGGCATGCCGTATGTATATGTATGGGGGGGCGTATGGTGCCCCCAGTTTTTGGAACATGCTATGGGCATGTCATGTGTATCAGAGTAGATGGACTCATCAATATATGGTTTGCGACACATATTATGGATATGCATCGTCTTTTGATGGTTGATTTAATGTTATTGTCTTGTATAAATTGAGTGTGATAAATGCCAATCTAGAACATGGTTTGCAATACTATCTACGTAGTGATTCTGGTCTCTGGGTACATGGTTGAAAGTTATGGTTTCAAACGCACGTATTAAGACTTTTACTCGTAAATAGCGTCTAAACAGCACGGGGTTACGCACACGATAAACACCATTTAGTTGCATGACAAGAAGCAAGGAATCCAAACGAACGTGCAGATGGCGAATGCGATGCAGCAAAGCATCAGCTAGTAGGCCACGCACGGCATCGTATTCGGCCTGATTGTTGGTGGCAGAACCAATACATACCCCGTTAGACAGAACGAGGTCATGCAAGGGGGTGAAGATGGCCCACCCTGCCGAGGCAAGATTCCTGGAGTAGCGACTTGCACCATCGGCGTAACCGATAAAGGATGTGGACGGGGGGATGCGCAAGGTGGTGTGACAAGACAATACATGAGGGGATGAAAGGGAAGGACGGCAGCGTGAGGGGGCAGAAGTCATCGAGCGGTAATGGCGGGGGGAAGGGGCAGGATGAGCAAAACTCAAACAAGGTGATGTATGAGAGCTATCGGAAACATGGCGAGGACTCGGGCTGCGAAGGTCAACAGAGACACAAGTGGAGTGATCTCGAGCATCAAGGGACACAGCGGGGGAGGTTGCAGACGGGCGAGGCTCCGAAGGTCGTGCAGAGGAGGATAGGTAAAGAATGGTGACTGTAGACTCCGTCATCTGGACATCAGGGGGGGGGATGTGGATGGGAGCGGGGGGATCCTCAGGCTGGTCTGCAGCATACTGCGCGAGAATGGGAGAGGCGGATTGATTTTGTTCAACCTCATACTCGCGGATCACCTCAAGGGAGGCACGGTAATGCGTCGGGTGAGGACAATGATGGGAGTAGTGGCCATGGACACTGCACAAAGCACAAGGCTTGTTGGTGCGGAGAGTCTTGGGGTTCTTGGAGACGGTCGAAGCAGGAGTGGTAGTTTCAGGGACCGTAGTGTCGGGGAACGCGACTTTTACCATGGGGCGAATACGGGGTAACTCGGGACAAGCATGGGTGGCATGACCGATGATATCACATAAGGCACAAGGCTTCGAGGGTGGGGGAGGAGCCGAGGTGGTTTTGGTGGTTTGGTCTCTGGTTGCCCCCTTGCGGGCTTTTCCTTTCTTCCCGGGAGCCGACTCAACAGGAGAAGGGTCCTGTGGAGGTGCTGGGGGCACAGTGGCTATGGAGGAAGCGAGGGGGACCGGTTGAACCGGTGTCAAAGCCATGTAAGGTTTGGGGTGACCGGGGGGGGTGGCGGCTGGGGGGTCAAGGTACCAAACCGGAATACCCAAGGTCAAGTTAGGGAGAGAGAGGGTGGCCATGACGGGGACAGAATATACTCCGGGAGGGGGAGCCAAGAAGGGGATCTGTCCAGCAGGGTAGTGACCAGGAGGTACGGCTCCAAGATGGTTAAGGCCGGGGGGGACCGAGCCTGGAGGATAAAGAGGTTCGGGGATACCAGCTGTAGGGGGAGGGCCAGAAGGAGGAGGTCCGGCTGGCTGAGATGGATGGCTAGGAGCGGGTTGCGGAGGGCGGGGAGGAGGGTGCGGACTAGCCGAGGCAGGCCGTTTATGGGCATCCTGAGACGATTGCATCATGCAAACATTCGACAAGCTGGGATCAGTAACTGGAGGGGGAGGAAGGTGAGGAAAAGTACCCAGCAGGGTGGAATCTTTATAGACGTCGGGGGAGACACTGGTCAAGGAATCGACGGTTTTCTTGTTGGTTACGGAAGAGATGGTGGTCTCGGAGGAGGTCTGAGATGGCGGCTCATGATAAGATAGCTGGTCAATGGTGACTATCTTCCCATTATGTGGAAAAGACATCTTGCGGAAAACCGCGGATGGGACAGCAGACATGGCATAGGTGTAGCTTCGCCCCAATAGAATGTTGTAGTCTAGAAGGGCGTCAATGACTTCGACGTCAACGCAAACAGTCTTACCGGCTAGGGTGATGGGACAGTTACGAAACAGGCCAATAGGCTGGGAGGCATGATCGTCCCACGCTCGAAGGGTGATCGTGGAAGGGACCAGCTCAGGGGATCCGAGTTGCTTCCAAACCGAAGCGGACATCACACAGGTGGATGCCCCCTCATCAATTATACACCGGGACACAGTGGCGTTCCGGATTTTGACTGGGATTTGGAAAGCAACGGAAGGAGGAAGAGGAGGGTGGTCGATTGAGTGGCGTCGAAAACAATCATTTGGTCATCAGCAGGATCAACAGCGCCCACGGCAGATAGTAGAGCCTTCTTTTGAGAAGGGCACGACTGGAGGAGTTCCAGTGTGGAAATGGCAGCAGGGGATTGTGCCAAATCATCTACTATACTGTACGATTGAGCGGCTCGACCGGAAGCGGCATTTCGGCGTAATGGTCCCTTTGGAATCTTTGGATGAACCTCAACTTTGGGTTGAGGGATGTGTAAGGGGCCACTGGATGTCGAAAGAGGCTCTGTAGAACCTGAAGATGGAGGCTTGGGAGCAGACTGAGCAGGAGGCATGGGGTACTGGCGAGACCGAGTTTGAAGGTGAAGGTCGACGGAAGGGGACGGATCGGAGCGCATCATAAGGATCTGGTAGTCAGAGGATCCAGAAATGGACGAGGGTGTGGCTGCATGGCTGTCGGGGGGTTGGGTAGCCACGAATCCCTGTTGAGGGAAAGGATCAGTGAACACAGCTGGCTGGGTGGTGGCCACATTAGGAGGAGTGTGAGGGGAGGCGTGTTGTCCGCGCAATGTGGCTTGAGACTCCCACATCTGTCGCATCTGGGGTAAGAGAGGAAAATCATGAGTGTAGTGACCGTAAACACCGCAACACGAACAGGGCTTGTTGGTGCGAAGCGGCCTGTCCGGCCTGGGCGAGATGCCCTGAGGCTGGTTGCTAGTGTTAGGGTCCATACCAGAATTGGGTCCTTGGTTACCGGGGGCAGATGGGTTCTGGTTGCCTCGCCGCCTTCTTTGAGAAGAAGGGGGGTTAATCGCACCCTGCTGTGCAAATACTTGCCCTGGAGGGGGTTGTATGTGTTGTTGCAGGTTGTGAGGAGGCAAGGGAGGCGGAAGCGCATATGCTGGAGGAGCTGGCGCACCAGGCTGTGGATAAAATTAAGGGTTGGGTTGGGCGACATTGAGGTAAGCAGGAGGTTGGGCAAAAGGAGGAGGCATGCCGTATCCTGGATACATGTTGCCGGGAGGGGGAAGAGTGCTTGAGGTGCTGGCCCCTCCCTGAGGGAGACCATAGCTCATAGGAGGGTGAGCGGATGGGTGGGAAAGAGATCCAACAATACCGTCGGCGGAATGAGATGCCCCCGGGGCGTTAGCGCCACCGGGCCTGGGGATGTCAGGCAGAACGGTATAAACATAACCCGATTGAGCGTAGATCAGGTCATATTTTAAAGCTATTTGGAGGGCGGCTTCTTCGGATTGAGGAAAGTGAGAGGCGACATCTTTGCCGATGGGAGACGGGAGGGTGCGAAGGAACCAGTCCATGTAAACCCGATCTTCAAAGGGAGGGGCTCGACATAAACTCCGTCTTCGTCGCCATTCCTGAACATGGGCAGAAAGGCGTGTGGAAGAGGATTGCTTAAATGAAGTCAAGAGCTCCGTACCAGTGTCGTATCGGAGAGGGAGCTGGAAGTACGACAAGAAGGCTTGGGCAAGAGTCTCGAATGTGGTATGGGAGGAAGTGGCATGTTCGACATACCATTTAGAAGCTTCGCCGGTAAGAAGTGCGTTGGAACAAACGAAGACGGATGGAGTCATCGGTAATGGAATTGGAGGAACACCACATGTGGAAAGATCGGACGTGATTGGTTGGATCTTCGCCATTAAGGCCCTCGAACTTAGGGATATCAGAGGGTAGTTTGGTGGGCATAGCGGGCCAGGTAGTAGTATGGTGAATTGGGTCGTTAATCAACTGATGGAAATCGGGGAGGCTGAGGCCTGCAATGTACGGCAGCACAGGGGTGGCCGGAGTAGTGGTTGTGACGGTTCCGCTAGAAGTAGGGCCGGCATTGGGGCCGGGAGAACCGCTAGCATTAGGCCCGGATCCGGACATGGTGAAGGTAAAAGGGGGAGAACCGGAAGGAGAAGGGGGACCCGATGAATCAGGAGAGGAGTCGGAGTGCGGACTCGAAGGTGGACTAGCTCGACGACGGCGGTGCGGAGCAGGTCGATCAACCGGAAACTGAGGGTGAAGGCCAAGAAGTCTCCGGGAAAGGCGCCTTGGGGGCGCAATGATGACAGGAAGAAGGAAACCGACAAGGGCAGAAAGGGACAAAATCAAGAAGGTCAAGGGCAGAAAAGGTGCAGTGACAATTGATTTTAGAGTCTTTGCCAGGCGGTGGAAACCAGGCGCTTCTTCACTTAGGGTCGGTGTGTGGCGTGCGTTAATTTTAATTTTTAAACCCTTTCCGTTGTTTGAGAGCAAGAAAAAGTGTGCGACGTAGCTGAAAATAAACCTACAGAGAACAGAATAAAATGCTGAAATAACAGAAAAATAACAGCTACGTATGCATCTATCTAAACCAAGAAGGTGGGTCTCTCACAACTATGCTGAAAAGAAAGGGAAAAACTATGGAAACGCACACAAAGGAAGCTCGACAGATCTAGGGTCAAAGGGGACAGAGATCTGGAGGATAAAGCTGCAGACAAGGGGTGCAGATCACAGCCAAGAGACAGAGGCAAGGTGGATGGAAAAAGGGAAATCAGCAAAAAACCCGGGGGGGGCAAGGCAGAGGCCTCTAGAAGAAGTCCAAACAAAACGACAAGAGGTGATTTGAAAGGAAAAGAGGCTGATTTCGATGGATCTGAAAGTGAGGTAACAGATCTGGAAAAAAAGAGGGGGCTGAAGCTCTGAAACCGACGGCTGAAACAGCTGAAACTCTTCCACAAAAAGTGGAGGGTACTAAAGCCCTAAGGGACTGGGTTCCCACTTAGATGAGTAAAAACAGATCAGATCTTGGTCGAGGCGGGCTGAGACAGGGGCTGGAAAACCCTGGCAGAGGCTGCAGCAGAACCCAGAAAAATTTCAGAAAAAATGCTGGAAAAAAGGCAGGTCGCAGGTTCTGACCTTATCTGAGTTGAGGTCGCAGGAAACAGGCCAAAAAGTGCGTCCAGGTCGCAGGTTTTGGGCCAAAAGGTGCGACCCCCCCGTTCCGGTTGTTTCGGCGGCAGATTTTCTGAAAAGTTGCCGTCTCAATTGCGGCTGGTGTCGCTTACCTGCGCAATAGGGCCAGAAACACACGGAAGTTAGAAATTTTAAGTTTTTAGGGTTTTATGTGAGAAAAATGACATGAAAAGAGAAAAACTAAGCAGCTGAAAAGAAGCCCTAGGGCCTGAAGTAGCTGGATATGCAGGAATATGAGAAACGACAGCGGTAGTAATTTAAAACCCGTGTGGAGTCGCCATTTGTTAGTATGAATTCTTCGTCGAAGTGTACGAAAAAGAACCACTTTAGCTACGCATAACTAATAGCCCTAACAAAAATAATGGCTGCAAAACATCTTCAGATCTGCAATTAGTAGTTAAAGTGCTGCAACAAACAGATCTATAAATGGAAAGACATTAAGCAGTAAAGTAAAGAGTTTGCTCCATGCATCCAGCAGACAAGACAAGAACACGATTTTTGAATGAATTTTTATATTACAGGGCACCTGGGAGGAAACAAGAAGGTGTATCCAGATCTCCTTAATGGGATGGGTTCTTTGTAGTCCTCAGCACTTCAGATCTAAGCTTTTTCTCTCTTGTAGATGTAGAAAAACCCAATGTAGAAGGTAGAGCTCAATGGGAGCAAAATGGCAGAAATGAGACCAAGTGTATAGATCCAGAGTGATCTAATATGCAACAAAAGGTAAAGAATGAAGGGGAAAACCCTCCTATTTATAACAAAATATTGGGTCATTCTAGATCTTGGTGCATGATTAAAATAATGTTAACCAAATCTAGATCCACCTCTATGGAATATTTTATTATTATTTGTTGGAGGGAAGGGACTTTGACTTGGGTCAAAATCCCTTGATTAGTGAAGAATAAATAAATAAATGATTTATTTATTCTTTTAAGGAAGTGGTTGAGATATAATCAAATAAATAATGATTTATTTAATTAATAGTGGTTGATTTGGTCATATTTAACAAGGAATATTATTTAAATAATTATTCCTAGAAAATAATAAGATAACTATGGGTGTATCTCATTAATTTCTTTGTTTTTGGGTTAAACATGACTGGGAATAATAATTAAATTGTGGTTTAATTAATTATTCCTTTTGGGGTTTCCTTAATTAACATAGTGAAAGCAGTTTTACTGGGGGTAAAACTGGTCTTACATGGTGTACTTGGGTCCATCTAATAAGAAAAGGTGAGATGACCAAAAAATGGTGTAACAACCACCACCCCCCTAGGGGCAGGTATATGCACAACAGGGTGTGACTAATCCTCAAACTTCCAAAAAGAAGAGGAAAGGCACCCAAAATCAATTTGCCCCAGGTAATCCAGGACCCAATCCCCAAGTAATGCGCCTAACACTACTAACCAACAACAGGGCACTCAGCCCAAGCAGGAAAGGCCTATTTGCATGAATAAGCCTTGTTCATGTTGCGGTGTCTATGGTAATTACACCCAAAATTGTCATCTTCTACCTCAGATGCATTAGATGTGGGAGACTCAAGCAGCATCGCGAGAACAGCATGCCTCCCCTTCGATTCCTCCAAATGTTACACCTATCCATCCAGCTATGTTTTCCAATCCTTTCCCTTAGCAAGGATTCGTGGCTACCCAACCCCCTAAAGGTCAAGCAATCGCTCAACCTCCTCCATCTTGTACCTCTTATTACCATATTCTCATGATGAACTATGACCAACCCATTACCGTTGACCTCAACCTTCAGACTCGGTCCCGTCAGTACAAAAAGCCTCCCATTATGTCTACCCCTGAACCCCCTTCTTTAGGTTCCACAAAGCCTATTTTGACAAGAAATGGTCCTTTATAGATCCCTTAGCCTAAGGCAGAGGTTCATACCAAGATCCCCAAGGGACCATTACATCGAAACTCTGCTTCTGGCAAAGCTGGCCATTTGTATAATATAGTAGATGATTTGGCACAATCTCCTATTGCCATCTCAATGCTGGAACTCCTCTAGTTGTGCCCTTCACAACAAAAATCTCTACTAACTACCATGGGCATTTTGGATCCTTCAGATGATCATTTGATCATCTTCGATGTTTACTGGTTAGAACATCCTCCCCTTCCTGCTTCCATCACCTTCCAAATCCCCGTCAAAATCCGGAATGCCAACGTCTCCTGTTGTATCATTGATGAGGGGGCATCCACCTACGTGATGTCCACTTCAGTTTGGAAGTAACTCAGATCCCCTGAGTTGGCCCCTTCCACTATCACCCTACGAGGGTTGGATGGCCACTCTTCCCAGCCCATTGGCCTATTCCGAAATTGTCCTATTACTCTTGCGGGAAAGATTGTTTGCGTTGACGTAGAAATCGTTGATGGTCCCTTAGATTACAACATTATACTAGGTTATAGCTACACTTATGCGATGTATGCTGTCCCATCTACGTTTCACCTTAAGATTTCCTTTCCTCATAATAGAAATATAGTCACCATCGACCATTTGACATATTACGAACCGAAGTCTTAGGTCTCCCCTAAGTCCATCATCTCTTTGGTGGCCAATAAGAAAACCATCGAACCTTTGAATAGTGTCTCACTTGGAGTCTACAAAGACTCCTCTTTGCTTGGTTCTTTCCCTGGTCTTTTTCCTCTTGTTTCTAATCTAATCTCATCGAACGTTTGCATGATGCCATCGTCTATGGATTCCCTCAAGCGGCCCACTTCGACAAGTCAGCTGCCCCAACCTTCGTAAACTGCTCCTAGCACTTCGACTCAACCTTCAAAACCCCCTACTCAAGGCCCCTCATCTACATATGGTACCCATGAGTGTCTCTACCCTCCTAGCATAGTTCCTCCCAAACCTAACCATCTCAGAGTTGTCCCACCTGGCCATTACCCCTTCAGTCAGATACCATTACTAACTCCTCCTCCTGAAGTGTTTTCAATACCTGTTATGGCTACCTTATCCCTTCCTAACCTGACCTTGGGGATCCCAGTATGGTACATTGATCCCCAAGCCACTATCCCGCCTAGTCAACCAAAACCTTATCTTGCTTTGACCCCAGTTCAACCAGTCCCCATGACCCCTCCCTCTACTACTATGCCTCAAACACCTCAACAGGAACCTACTCCTGTTGTGATAGCTTTGGGTGCAGGGGAAAAGCTCTCAATAAGGCACCTAAATAAAAGGCTACCCCAATAAGCCTTGCTCCACCTCAACCTCCAAAGCATAACCCCCCCCCCCGTGTTCTTTGTGTGATGTTGTCATTCATGCCACCCATAGTTGTCCTGAACTTCCTCGTCTCAAGCCCATGGTCAATGAAGCATTTATTGAGTCTGATATCCAAGAATTCCATGTTACTTTACTTGATTCAGCCAAGAAACTCAAGACCTTGCACAAAAATCACCCCTGTGCTTTGTGTGATTTCCATGGCCACTATACTTACCTTTGTCCCCACCTCAAAGAGTATTGCTCCTCTTTGGAAGCAGTTTGCCAATTAGAGGCTAAGCGCAACGAGTCCACCGCTCTCTTATTTTTGTTTTTTGCTTCAACAGAACCAGAGGACACATCCACTCCCATAGACATTCCCTCTTTGGATGTTGAAATGGCAAAGTCTTCAGCCACAATCCACTACCTATCATCATCTATGAGATCCACGGTGGATGAACCCCATGGGACTTCCCCTTCTGTTTTGCCTAATCTCCCTTCAGCGATCACATTGGGCTCAACATCGATGGATCCTTCATCTACTTGTTTTTTTGTCACCCCTTGTGACGATGCGCAAGTGAACCTCTCTTCACATGATGATGAGTTAGGTAGCTTCTACGGCAGGTGGTATTTATTCCAGTAGTCACTTCATCATCTATTACGATGAAAAAATTATGGAAGTAGTCACCACCCCCGACTTTATATATCCCCCCTTACATCGAACCCATGCATTCAAACCACATACACCTTGTGGCCATTACATTGACACCCAATTTTTGGGTAAGGGGGCACCCATATTTGAGAGATGAGGAGAAGAAATTCTCCACAACTCTCCTAGTGTATCTAGTCATGTCAGCTCTAGTACCCTTATTCTTCCCCATTTAGAAGAAGCTATAGAGTCCCATATCACTTCAGATCACTCTAGGGATGATACACCTCATCATTCCTTCATCTTAAATCAGAAACCTAGTCCCCTAGACATTGTTGTTGACCAGCCTATGTGTTTTCTAGGTGAGCACCAGTTCATTATATCCAAATCCACTCTTTGGGATAGTGACACCATTTATTCCAACCCAGAAACTTAGTCCATTTGCTTCATATATGTAGTACCAAAAGAGATTGGTAATCCTCCATTCCCTTTCTCGAACTGCATAACCATCATGAAAACAAATGGTGCACCAAATCATAAAATGTGTTAGATTCCCCTTTCAAAATACATTTTGGCATGACCATAACATGCTTGGGGGCACCTATGCCCCTCAACCATAAAAATCCTAGCTCTCATCCAAAAATAGCACTGAAACCCCATTTCTTTGATAGGTCGCACTTTTCAGGTCATTTCCTGGGACAAGTCGTAGTTGTCTTCCCAGTACCTACTACCCAGGTCACATAACAGACCCCAAAAAGTGCAACCTGGCCTGTTCATGAGCTCTGGGTACCTAAAATGAAATTTTGATCCCTTTAATTGAAAGAGTATGGTTAGGCCTCTTGCCTGCAACTGAAAGATCTCGATTCCATCGGTCGGTTTGTCCGATATGATCACCGCAAGATTTAGGGCCTTCTCTCCTCTCTACATTCACCACAGCTACACTTGCAAATGAGTGAATTTGGAGGGAAAATGCCTTATTAAAAGAGATACCCTAGATTTTTCTTTTGCCCATTGTGGCCAAACCGTAGCTCAGTTTGAAAAATAATCCATACTATTGGAAAGCTCTCACCGAGCTGTAAAATGGGTATATGTTAGTTTTTTGTGATTTGATACTTCACTAAGACACATTTTTCCAAGAATGATCACTTCACCACTACTCAAAATCGAATTTTTTCACTTGCAACACTTATACATGGGGCACCACTTTCCCTCTATACATGTCCATGCTCGTGTCAAATTTATTCATGAGTAACAATGTTGTAATCATTTTTTTATCGTCCCCACTGGACCTTTTCTATGTGGCAGCATCATCGAGTCGCCCTTGTTTACAACATCCAAGTTGAGTCATCATCACATCCATGGAGTTTATCCCGCTATAGTCCTCCATCTTTTATTCCTTGGTTCCTCTCTCGTGTCGAACATTTTGGCCTTCAGTCATACTATCCCCTATCCCCTTTGATGTTGTGTTAGTTGCTGCTAGGTCATCCATGCCCTTCATGCTCTAACAAGGAAAGTTGTCAGCCCGCTACTCAGTACCCCCATTTTATCATCATCCCTGGTGTCAGTCTATCCATCACTCTACTATTTTCTCTCGTGCCTTAGTTGAGGATCCCTTATTTCCTCACCTACGATAGACCTCCTTCTGTCAACATCAACTCATTCATTCCAGAAGACAAGTCTAGAGGGTGGTGTACCTTGGTTCCAACTTCCACTCGTGTTCAGTGCCTTAGATCAAGCAAAGGGACTCGTTATTTCCCTTTGACTTGATTGTTTCTCAGCTCCAACTCCTTACAGCGTTATCAAGATCCATATACTTGATGGTTTAGTGATGCAGCAGATTGTACCAGTGATTCTCGGGTATGTGTGATATGGTTCAACCCTCATGAGGGGGTGGCCCTTCAAGTAGCCCCCCACATGCCTGGATGACCTCTTCATCACAGCCTTCGATGTAGCTCCAAATATTTAATGGTTTTGGCCTCAACCACTTGTAGCGCCTTTTATTTTTCATGTATCATTCATATTTTTAGAGCCCTCTCCTGCTTACAGGGCCTCTTTGGTTGTACTTATATCTCATGTACTCAGATATTATTGTATAATTCTTGGCTGTTATCCCAGGCACAGTATGTATGTGGGATCCATTATCATGTTTTTATCTGGCTCATGTTTATGCCAGCATGTACTATATAGTTCAATCCCTTGTTTACTGGATGCATTATCCTTTGTACTTTGTCCTAGCGGGCATAGGTATGCCTCCCCCCCTTCTTGTAGCACAGATACTCACTCATAAAAGAGACTTTTCGCACCTGTAAGTCTCACCTCCTCAAGGTCTTGTCCTCTAGCACTTTGGTCTACCTTATATTTCTCTCTCTCTGACGTCCCCTTCAATGTCTGGTGATTGAGTTCTTATAATGTACTTCGGTCATACGATTAGCTCCTCACACTCGCACGCTGGGGGGAAATCTGTTACACCATTTTTTGGTCATCTAACCTGTTACTATTAGATGGACCAAAGTACACCAGGTAAGACCGATTTTACGCTAAGTAAAATTTCTTTCACTATGAAAAATAACTTAGTAATCCTTAATTTATTAAGTTATTTATGATCTAAATAGGAAACCCCATGAGAAAATATTGAATAAATCCATATTTGTTTGATTTTCCTCAAGGAATAATTATTTAAAAAACAATTTAATTAATATTCTTGGTCATATTTAACCCAAGACAGGAAAATTAATAAAACAAATCATTATCTATCTTATTATTTTCTAAGAATAATTATTTAAACATTATTTAAATAATATTCCTTGTTAAATTTGACTAAATCATTTATAAATAATTGAATAAATCACTATTTATTTAATTATTACTCAACCACATTCTTAAAATAATAAATAAATCATTTGTTTATTTATTATTTACAAATAAAGGGATTTGACCAAATTCAAATTCTTTTTCCCTCCAACAAATATAATAAAATATTCCATAAAAGTTGGATCTAGATTTGGTTAATAATATTTTAATTATGCACCAATATCTAGACTAACTCAATATTTTGTTATAAATAGAAGGGTTTTTCCATTCACTCACTACATTTTGTTGCCTAAAGATCACTTTGGATCTATACTTTTGGTTTGGCTTTGATCCTCCATCATTGTCATATTTTGCTACCATTGTTTCTTGTGAGCTCCCTTTGAGTTCCAATTTTTGTCTAGGTTTTCTACACCATCAAGAGAGAGAGATCTTAGATCTAAAGTACTGAGGACTTACAAAAACCCATCCCATTGAGGGGTACTGGTAACATATTTCTATGTTCCCTTCCCATGTGTCAAAAATACAAAAAATTATTTAAAATTATTCTTGTCTTGTCTGTTGGATGCATGGAGAAACTCTTGCTTTTATTTTCCGATTAATGTACTTTACTGCATAGATATGGATTTTGTAGCATTTATCTTGGTCAAATAACTGTGGATCTAAAGAAATTGGCAGTTATCTTTGATGTTAGGGTTGTTTGTTATGCACAACTAAAGTGAGCTGTTTTCGTACCCTTGCGATTAGAATTCATCCTAACAACAACTACAATGGATAAGGCAACAAAGGGTAGTCTTTTTATTAAAGATAAATATGAAAGAATTCAACTTTTAGAGAAACCACTTGAACAACAAAGACAAAATATCAATAAGCAAAGAGAGCTACAAATGATACAGTTTTAGAAATACTTTGCGAAATTGAAGTTACAACACCAGGAAAGCATCACAAAGAAAGATACACAGATTTAGCAGATGCAAAATGAAGTAGATAAACTCAAAAATCAGCCTCAAACATAATAATTCACCAAAGAGACACTTGAATTAAACACACAATTGTCAAAACAACAAGAAATATTTCATCAAAGAATCTCAATGATCAAGCCATATTGTGAAACACATGATACATTAGTCAATCAAGTGGTTGATTAGAGGTTAGAGTATGAAGAGGTTGATAAAAATATGCCAGAGTTTATTTCCTGGTAAGAGTCTAAAGAAGGAAGAAAATATGATCTGCCAAAGATTGAAGAATCCCACAAATATATTCTATTTATATATTGGAATATGAAATTAAAACAAGTAGAAATGGCAACAAATAGAATAGATGGTATAGCAAGAAATATAATTGAAGTTGTAAATGGAATACCTTCATAATATTAATCTGATTAAAGAATGCAAGGCAGGAGTTTTCCTAGATATCAGACAATTATAGGGACAGTGGAAAGAGACCGCCAAAAATCAAATTGAAGTATTCAAACAACTATCTAAGCTTAATCGAGAAACTTATTAGCAGTTTCTAGTAAAACCATACAGTTAATGGATGGCTTTGCACTGTGTAATGAGTTCCACTCAAATATTGATCTGAAAGGACTGTATTAGTTTTGTTGTGCCAAGTGTCTTTTCAATTTATAAACATGTGCATACTTGTCTCATTAGTTTTCTTAATTATTGAGGATTTTAACCATGAATTGTAAATTATTTTAGTGAGTTAGAAGCATGAAAATAAGCACAAATAACACTGAAAAATAGTGTAAATGTAATATCCCAAAATGGAATAATGCATTGATACACAAACACAATATTTGTAACATAGAAGATTTACATGCAAAGATTCAACAATCATAGAATATACAAGATAGGTGAGCCTTTTATTATCATTGGAGATGGATAAACAATACAACAATGCTCAAATATATGCACTCAAGAAAAATAAATAGGCTAGAATGACCCCGAAAACATGCCAAAGCAGGCACTGTGTAACTGGAGAGCTACAGGAAGCAATAAGATGCTATCCCTTCAGTTGATGATGTAAATATAGCTTCTGGCTAAAAAGGGAAATGTAGATCTAGGGAAATTTGGAGCTCAGATGATGCCAAGATTCTTGATATGGGCACTATGATGGAAACCCAAGATAACCCAAAAATGATTTCTCAGATCTGTCAATCTAAGAAAATCACCCTCTTGGGGTTTCACTATACAACTGTTGAGTATGCAGATCTAAAGCTAGATCTAACAAATATATGGCTGCAATATGTCACAATATTATATCTAAGCTTGAAGGGTTGATCCCTTCACTAGATCCTCAAGCTAGAATCTCAAGATCTAGCTCCTTAATCCTCCTCTAAAGATTGCAGCTATTGCTACACAACTACTACCAAAACTTGCATTGTAAAGGATGGAGACTCTCTAGCCTTCTGCTAAGATATGAAAATCATCTCAAGAATGATGGAAATAATGGATACAATGTGAAGGAATGGTCCTCCACTGGATTATTAGCTAAAATTATAGAAACTTCCCTTCTCCCTTGGATCTACAAGAATGGGTTGTGCAATTCCCAATGGAAATGTTGTTGTTCAGAGATGAATAATAGATGGCCTGATGCTTGATATAGATCTTAAGCACTGGAAGGATTATATTGAAGCTCAAGGTGATAGGATGAATCCTTCACCGGTTCCTCAACTGAAATATTGAAGGACAACCTCCCCCTCTCAAACCCTGATGCAGAAATGTGTTATTTCTAAATATGTATGGGCTACGTAAATTAGGAACAATATGGAACCAATGCCTGGTGATGAATAAATCTCAATAGGAAACCTTCCCAGAGTAGGCACACAAGTCCCCCATGGATAAGGGTGGGATTTCAGCTCGGAAACACCCTATGCTAAACAACATTGCAGACTTAGCTAAACAGCTGAAGCATGCTTGGAATGTCAAATGAAAAATCCAAATCTAAATAGAGCACACATCAATAATAATCTAAAGCCTGCCTTATATTGTGCCTTCATCTTCTTTATATAGATTATGAGCCTTCTCATGCCTTGGCCCACCTCATAACCGCGCTATACATGTGGACATAGGTCTCCATGTTGACTATGTTGTCTCTCCATGATCTCCATCATGTATGAATGTAATTATCACCCTCTCCCGCATGTGTGAATTAAATGCACTAAACCTCCATCATCTCATCATGAATTCTCTATGATCTTACATTTTATTCCTTCCATGATCTTAGTTGACTGCTTCAACCTCCATTATATTTCTCATTAATGAGACATGATATCCACTCCTTTCACATTAAGTAGTTGCTCCACTACTCCATTATGTAGATCTAGATATGAAATATCCACATACACACATCAAAAGTGGATTTTATTTATCTTTGGGATTTGTGGGTCCATCCACCCTCTTATTTACTTAATTAAGTATGAAAATTAAGAACTCTAACATTCCAATTATCTTGTGGAAAACTGGGAATATTACAGTCCTCCCCAGAAAAATGTTGCTTGTCCTCGAGTAACTTCAAAAGTGGATGCTACAAAAAAAATCCTCCCCCCAAATGGCATCCTCATATGGAAGGTGTTATCACCAAAATTGTACTTGATTCGCTGCTAATCATACAACTTGGTGTAATTGTTTCAAACCAGCTTTTGATTGAAGCTTAGCCCCTTTAGTCTAAGAGGGCTCTCTCACAGTTAATTTTTGATATTTGTTAATAATAAAGATATATTTCTAACTCTATGAATTGTGTCTTGGTTTTGTATGTTTGCAGGTTGAACAGATGAAGGCTTGCTATCATTGGGCTATGGAGTTAGTGGCATGGATCTTGTTATTGCCAAAATCCACCTTAGGCTGAAGGAAGGCGGGATTCAGGGTAACACCAAACCACGCTCAGTCTGGTAGCTAGCCCTACTAGAACAGGAGAGGGTTCTCCCCAGGTCAATCTCAGGAAAAATGTATCAATAGGGTCTAAGATGACTGAAATCATTCAAAACAAAATGGTACAGAGTCACCTTGTAGCATTAAATCATATGTACCAACTTCCATGTCTTCATCTGCAACTTGACAATCAATGGCTTTCGGGGGCTGTAAATCTGAATATGGGAAGTCTTGAAAAAGTTTTTCATTGCGCTCAAGATGGTCTATATCAAGGCTTGTTGACAGTTGATTTCTGATTGCATGGAAGTTGTCTCTGATGAGCTGAAACGAGTCAAAACGAAAAGGCAAAGATCCTTCACTTACTTCAAAATTTGATGCACTTTCCTCATCATTGTCATAGCTGATATGCATCGGTTGATCACTGTACTCATGCTACTGAAAGTGAACTTCCTCCTTCCACAAACTAGCTGTTGATTTGTCTGCAATATTAGCTTCTATTTGGAGAACATAATCATCATCATACTGATCAAACTGAGGCAAATCATCAGTATAAAACACATCATCAAGCATACATGTCATATCAATAGCTCTCTCTTCTTCAAAATGATCTATAAAACAATTACTATGACAACTGGGATAAGAAACAAAATGTTTTGGATCAGCCACTGGTTCTTCTTCAATTAGCAAATCATGGGCTTGAACATTATACTCATTCCTTCTGGTGTTCTTTTGCATCATCTATTCTACTGCACCTTCCAACATGTCAAGATTTACCTCTAGAGATGTCAATTTCTCTGGATCTATGTTTTTCATCTCTTCTTCTTTCAACCTTGCCTTTCGGATCAGGAAATGAGCCTTTACATTTACTGCACTATTCTGCATCTCGTGAAGTGTTGCAAGACTCATTTCTCTCAACTGAAACTACATTTCCGGATCAAAGGCACCTGGGTAGTGCAAGAGAGCAGATCTAGGAGAAGGTCTTATATCAGCTGGCATCGAAAAATATACTTGGTTAAATCTGGCAGAAAAATGTTGTACTGTCTCCCCTGACAGTCTTTTCAGCTGGTTATAATATTCTATAATCAAGAAAAGGTTCTGTCTGACCACCCGCCTGTCGAGGAAAACTTCGACGAACTACTGGAAATCTGAGATGCTTGCATCAGGCAGGGCTTTGAACCAACTCTTGACTTTGCCTTGCAAAGAAAGAGAAAAAAGCCTAATACTAACATCTTCATCATCAACTTCAAAAAGATCTAGAAAAGTCTCTACATTCTGCACATGTTTCTCAGCGTTGACATTGTTACATTCACCGTTAAATCTTGGTAGATATAGGTAATAATTTGTAAGGAAATCATGGAGAACGGAAGGTAAAACAAGAGGTTTATACCTATCTGGGACTGTAACAGGTGTAGGAGTATATACAAGAGCTACAAGATTAGTTTTGTTTCCTTTAGGCTCATCACTCTGAAGAGAGTCATCATAAGATGTGGGAAAAGTAAGGAGGCCAGGATCAAAGGGAAACTCAGTATTTACACTTTTTGAATAGGTCGAGTGAAGATTTTGATCACCTTTATCATACAACAAATTCTAAAAAACCTTCAGGACAGCTTCAAGAATAGCAAAGAAGTAATTTACAAGAAAGTAGACTAGATCCTGAATACCATTCCACTTTGGATATCTGAACTTTGTGTAAGATCCTTTCATTTTCTCAGAGAAAGAGTTAGTCCTCCAGTGGAGTCTCTACATTGAGTTGGAGTCACCAGGTGAATGATTTCAGCCTTCTTATGTCTAATCGTTGTCCACCATCAACTATCAGATCTGAACTTGATACATGTACTGGGGCAAGACAATCCACAAGTCAAGTGTCACGTTCACAAGCTAGACCAGAGATTGACTGAAGCAACGTTTATCTACTTTCGCTAATGCAAAGAAAGAGCATTTTCAAATGCTACCTGGCTAACTTTAGGCTCCGTCTGTAGCTTATAAAACAATTAACACCAACAAGAAAACCATTTTCTCCCCAGTATGGTCACCACTATGCTATTTCCCAAATCCACCTTAGGCTGAAGGAAGGCGGGATTCAGGGTAACACCAAACCACGCTCAGTCTGGTAGCTAGCCCTACCAGAACAGGAGAGGACTCTCTCCGGGTAAATCTCAAGAAAAATGTATCAATAGGCCTTGAGATGACTGAAATGAGTGCTAATTTTAGGCTAGGTATATTAATCAAGGAGTTTGGAATGATTTTTAGGGTTTTTTGTTGTAAAAAGGGAAAGGCAATTTTTGGGCTTGGGGATGAGGCCAAATTCTTGCAGAGTTCAAGTTGGGGCAGGGAAGGCAATGGCTTTGATGTCTGAGATTCAATGAGTGGATAGAAAATACTGCTGAGGATCTAAAGAGGGCAATAAGGTGCAAGGATCCTCTTCAAACTGACGAAAACATATAAAAATAAACAAAAGTTTAAGGCAGAGCACCAGCAAACTAATGAATTCTACCTTAGTTACTCGTTTGTTTAATTCAGAAGCAAAGAGAAGGGAAATGGAATACATATAACATTAATGAAACTCACAATTACATGGATAAAAAAATCATCAAAACTCAGAGCCACAAGGATCCCAACAAGTGTTGCAAAACTCTGGTCTTTCCTTTGCCAAAAATCTGAAATGAATATACAATGAGGTGCCAAACTATTCCCAAGAGTCCAACCCTGAAGATGTCTCAGAAAATATAATATATAGAAAATTCTAACCCCTTCCCATGCCTCTAGGTGTCAAGCTCATCCTTCTAGGAGCTGTTTCAACCAATTCTAAACAACGAACTGAAATCTAGGAAATCAAACAACTTGCCTTTATATGGAAGGAAACTGATTCATTCATTTAATTTTCACTTTTTAGTGAATGAATCCTATAGAAAAAGTAAATATGAGCCAAAATTACATCATAGTCATCAAATTACATCAAGATAGATCAAGAATTACGTCAAAAAGTGAAACTAGACAAAACTGGGCGAATTTCTGAGCTGAAGAATCAAAATGAGGCCAAATTTCTCTATGCGCTGCGCCCAAAAACTCAATGCGTCGCGCCACTTTGAGCCTATTTTTGAGGCACTTCCCGAAGTCAAAATTGAGCTCAGGATAGCTCGTTGGAAATCCCTGTCTGTCTACTATCCAACCCAAGTGGAATTTTTCAATTTGGAGTTCATTTTCTCCTCCAAAACTGTAATCTCCCAAGACTGGTTCCTGTTGGTGCAAAAGGTGGCAGAAAGGTCATTTTTGGAGTGTTTTCGACCCTTAAGACCATCTAGAACTTGATGAAATCTCTCAGAAATTTCTGAACATGCATAATTTATCATAAAAAACCCAAAAATATCAATTTTTCCTCCAGAATATCTCTCAAACGTAAGCGCGCGTCGAGTGGCGCGACGCGTCGAGTGGCGCGACGCGTCGGGCAGAAAAACCTGTTTTGCAACCAAAATTTCAAAAATGACAAAATTTACTCCAAATTTGCTGAAATTTGGAGTGAATGTCTCCCATCATGTCCCATGTTCAATCAAGGAATCTTCGGCCAAGATTTGGAGTGGATTAGGCCTTTTTCACCGTTTCAGTGTCCTCCTGGTGTATGCAGTTCAGTGGCGGAATCACTGTCTTGTTCATAGGATGTGTCGGTGTCCGTCATGGTGTTGCAATGTTTATGAAAAGTGTATGTTTGATTTGTTGAAAATGAGAAATTAGGACTCGGTGTCTTCGTCTCCAAGTGCCAAATGTGCCAAAGGGAAATGAGGGACTATGAAGAATATGGAACAGTGGAGAAAAGTGGAGTTTCTGTCAAGTGGATTTAAAATATGGGGCAATCACTTGACATGTTTGGGATATGGGATTTGAAGATTTTTTGTAAATTATAGGGAAAGGGATAGGAAAATGGAGTGAAAGGATTTAGGGATAGGAGTAATGGGAATTTGCTACAAATGATATGGGAGAGGGAAAATGGTAGGAAATAATAAGGTTTAGGGATAGGGAAAATGGGAACAAGGGATATAGATGGTTTAGGATGTAAGGGAATAGGGAAATAAACTATGGTAATGATAAAATGAGCAGTGGTAATAGATGGGGTAAGTAGCAACGATTGACACCAAACCAAATTTAAAACCCTAGGAGCATTCTTAAAACATGAGTAGGATTTTGAGTTTTTCGCATTTAAAATTTCATACCGACACCAAACACTTGTTAAGAGCAATGAGGAAGTGGCTTTAACTCACTTGAACAAGGAGATACTGAGAAAAATTTTATGGGTGAAAGAAATGGAAAAAATCTTGTGTTCTGGCCCAATGCGCCGCGCACCAACCCAATGCGCCGAGCACAAACCCAATGCGCTGCGCCCACTCTTCTATGTGTCACGCCATTTTGCAGGAGGCTTTTAGAGGCCTTCCCAATGTCAAAATTGGGCGTGTGATAGATCTTTGGAAATATTATTGAGTCTAATTACCAACCCAACTGGAATTTTTCAATTTGGAGTTCATTTTCCTTGTCAAAAATCAAATCTCCCAAGACTGGTCAAAATGTGCAAAATGAGGCTGCCTCAAGGCAGAGTACTGTTGCAGTCAACTTTTGAAGATCTTCCTCAACTCCCAATTGAGCTCATGATAGCTCATTTTAAAGCTATTTTTGTCTAGTTATCATTTGACTCATCAAGAAAGTCATTTGGCCAACCAAGCTAAGAGAAATATTGATTTTCCCAAGGTCACTTCAGAGGTGCATCAATTCTCCTAAGGCAACGGTATTTTTGAAATTTCTCTAAAACCATGATACCTGTGTAAAAATTGAAGGATATTTTGCTTCCTTGACCTGTTTTGGATAAAAACCTCTCTCATTTTTCCAAAATTCATCTTTTATTGCTCAGAAACATCATTTTAGTGAAACCTATCCCAATGTGTGGAACAAGGGATTTGTCGAAATGAAGCGAAATGAAGGGGATAAGGGGCTTATAAATTCTTGAGAAAATTTTGGGAAGTAGGGAGGGATGTTATGAAGTAGGGGAAAGTGTAATTTCAGAGATTGAGTGAGGGGAAGGGGTCCAAAAGGGCAACACACAGGCCTAGCCTAGAAAGTTGCCAAGTTGTAGCAAGAAACTAGGGTTTGTGCAAAAATGAGGAATTTGGGGGATCTTAGTGATGGGAAGTGTTTAATAAGGTACATTAAGGATAGGGGAAGGTGTATGAACATCAGGATACAATTTTTTCTGATGATTTGACCATCCAAGAGAAATTACCTTCAAAACCTTAGGAGAGGGAAATGAAACTTACCTAGGCACAACTGAAGCATGAACAAGGTGTAAAATGACCCTTTGGAACTTGAAATGATGATGAAAACCCTATGAATGATGGTACACTTAGCTGAATGGTGACATGGACCGACATTTGGACAACTCTGGAAGGAGTGAAAGAAAACCCTAGACCTAATACTTAGTGACCAAATTTTGCTTGAAGGCTCACTGAAATGACAAAATTTGACCTTGACACCCTCAAATCACTTTGTAAGAGCATGTTTGATCACTGGAGGAAGGATGCAAAGGCTAACACTAACATATTTCAATGACAAAGACTCTCCTTCTGGAAGCTGAGGCATGTAGATACTTAAATGAAAGTAGAATACACACATACAGGTTTTACTCAATATATAGATTTTCAAAGGAAGTTAGAGCATGAGAAACATGAATTCTGAGTAATTAACATTAAGATACTGAAAGATGGATATTGAGAAAGATATCCAATAGTTTAGTGCTTGAAAGGAAGTCAAAGCATGCAAAGCAAGAATTATGAGTAATCAAACATTAACATATTGAAAGACAGTAATAATATACATAGTAAATTTCTCATGAAAGTATCAAACTAATCTTAGGTGAAGGATGAAACCAATATCCACTCTCCATTACTAATCAAAAACCTGTGTACAATAGAAACAGTCGGCCATAACCTATCCCAACCCATTCTAACTCTAAATCTATCTCATTTATATAATTATGACTCATACAAATGATATTCCACCTTCCTAGCTTCAAATTCCCACCTCAGAGACCTATTTCAAACATGATTCCATCACTTGGAGACTTCCTAGAGATATTTTTGTTTTAAAGTGTTTGAATACAAAAAGGACTCTTCTTTCATTAATAGGTCAACAAATAAATTTAATAACCCTAATCAATTGCAACCAACTAATTTTATGAGTGTACTAGAGTGTTGATGTGTCATTATGGCATGTGGATGCTGAGCTGGACCTCCTCCATGTTGAATTTTTACAATTTTTTCACAAATTTGGTTAGTGAAAATTCTGAAAACTAGACTTCCAAGATGAGTTTATAATTGCCAAACCCTGATGGCTTTGCAGAAACTGAGAGATTTTTTGTAGATGGAACTGTGCTGAAGAAAAACCTCTTTCAGATTTCTAAACTACTTTTTTATTTGGTCTGAAATCAAACTTGAAGTTTAATTCTAAAACAATGATGTACAGAAATTTCCGTAGCATGTTTTAGTAGTGTGAGAAAAATGGCTTCTCCATCAATATTCTTGACTTCTTTTCTTTTCCAACATGTCAATAATGTCATAAAACCTTACCACCATGGACATCCCTCCTTGAATCATTCAAAAACTGACTTTAAAAGCGAAAAGACACCTACAAGTTTTTCATAGCGTTTTTTGACCTTCAAGCCTGTAGCACGCTACACAACTACCTGATAATGGAGAACATTCCAAAATCTTCCTTTTTCATCCAAATTTCATCTGTAGGTCTGAAAAGTGATATAATGAAATATGATAGGTTAACTTAGGATAGGTTAAATATGAAAAAATGAAATTTCATATGCCAACTTGAAAAAGGTTTAAGGAGACCTTACCATTTTTAGTAGTGAACTGTATGACCATGTCAACTAATGACTCATAAAATTATGCGTGATAACAGAAGGCCTTCCCATTGGTCACAATGTTTCATGCATGTCCAGCTCCAAAGCTCCCTCTCTAGAATGTCTAGAATGGTCTCCAACTGAAAAGTTAGATACCCATACTCATCAATGAATCTCCAAGTGGAAACCATATATGACCAAATATATCCTCTACACATGAGATACATAAAATTAAGTGGTTCATTCCCAAAGTGGAAAGTCCCAACTCATGAACTATCTCTCCAACCCATGATACATAGAGTAGATTTCATCTATCAATGCTCACATAATTAGCCCTGTTGGCCATGTAGGATCCAAAAATCACATCAACATAGTGAAAAATAAGAAGGAGAGACATATGGACTAACATGAATAATGTAAAACCACATTCTCCCAATAACATCCAATGCAACAAATCCTTCTACTGCCATGCTAGATCATCATGAAAACAAATAAGAGAGCCATACTCTCTCAAAAGAAGCCACCGCAACAATTCTTCTTGTTTCCATGCCAAATATGCATCAATATAAATATGAGATCCATACTCTCTCAATAGAAGCCACCGCAACAATGCCTCTTTCTTCCATACCACATTATCTGTTACACCATTTTTTGGTCATCTAACCCATTATCGTTAGATGAACCCAAGTACACCATGTAAGACCAATTTTACCCCAAGTAAAATCTCTTTCACCACATTTGTTTACACTACTTGGTCATATTTAACCCAAAGCAAGGTAATTAATTAAATAAATAATTATTTATTTAATAATTTCCTAAGAATAAGTTATTTAAATCATTATTTAAATATTATTCCTAGTTAAATTTCACTAAGTCATTTTTAAATAATTAAATAAACCATTATTTATTTAATTATATTCCCTTCATTTCCCTTAAATAATAAATAAATCATTTATTTATTTGTTATTTATAAATAAAGGAATTGACCCAAGTCAAAAACCCTTTTCCCTCCAACAAATATAATAAAATATTCCTAAAAGGTGATTCTAGAAGATGTTTAATAATATTTTATTCATGCACCAGGTTCTAGAACACCCCAATATTTTGTTATAAATAGGAGGGTTTTTCCCATTCATTAGTCACCTCCATTGCATTAGATCACACTAGATCTATTCTTGGTCACCAATTTCATTTTATTTTCATTTTGAACTCCCATTGAGTTCCATGTTTGATAGGGTTTTTCATATCAACCAAAGAGAGGAATTTTAGATCTGAAACATTAAGGACTTCCAAGAACACATCCCACTGAGGAGAACTGGAAAACACCTTTCTTGTTTTCCTTTCAGGTGCCCCATTCTTTAATGTAATACAAGATTCTTTTTATACATTGTTCTTGTCTTGTTCATTGGATGCATGGAGCCATTTCACATTTTATCTGCTTAATGTCTTTTATGCTTAGATCTAATATTATGCAGCAAATCTCAAGATATTTTGCAACCATAATTGATGTTAGGGCCACTTGATATGCATAGCTAAAGTGAGTTTTTATGACAAAAAATTCATGCTAACAATTGGCGACTCCACACGGGTTTTCTTTTGCGACCACTATCGTTTTCTATTTTCCTGCATATCCAGTTGTTTCAGACCCTAGGGTTTCTCTTCAGTTTTCTATTTTTCCTATTTTTATGCTATTTTTTTCCTCTAAAACCCTCAAACTTTCAAATCTCTCACTTTCGTGTGTTTCTAGCCTTATTGCGCAGGTGACCGACATCAGCCGCCGCTGAGACGACACAATTTTATGAAATCTACCGCAACCAGCCCTAGATCTGCAGGTCGCACTTATCTGCCCAAAAAGTGCGCCCTGGCCTTGAGGTCTCACTTGTCTGCCCTATATCTGTGACCTGGCCTGAAAACAGGCCCAAACCTGCGACCTGCCATTTTTTCTGCAATCTGCCAGCGCTTTTTCTCGGTTTCACTAAAGCTTCTGTCAGGGTGTTTCAGCCTCTGTCTCCACCTGTTTAGACCTGTTTCTGATCTATTTGACTCACCTAAGTGGGAATCTTGCCCCTTAGGGTTTCAGTTCCCTCCACTTTTCGTGGGAGAGTTTGTTGTTGTTTTTAGACGTCTGCATTTCCAGAAGTTTCGGCTTTATTTCAGATCTGATACCTCTTGTTCAAATCCTCACAGGTCAGCTTTTCTTCCCTTTCTATACACTGCATTTCACTTTGTTTGGGTTCTGATCTAGGGTCACCCCTTTGACCCCCTATTTTTAGCTGATCTCCTATTTTCTAGTAGCAACCTTTCTCCTGCCTCTTTGCTGCTTTCTGCACCACTTTCCCGCAAATTTCTCCATTAGATCCCAGTCCCTCTGGACCTTCGATATATTGGTCTCTTGATTAGCGTACTCCGCCCCTTCTAGACTAGTTTTGAGAGACCCACCTGCTTGGGTTCGATTGCTGCCTTTTTAGTTGTTAATTTTCTGTTCTTTCAGTTTTATTTACTGCAGATTTCTTTTCCATTACGCAGCACACTTTTTCTTTTACTCTCAAAACGTCTGGGTTTAATCAATTAAAATTAACGCACGCCACACACTGACCCTAAGTGAAGAAGAGCCTGGTTAACACCGCTTGGCAAAGACTCTAAAATTAATCGACACTGCACCTCCTCGCCCCTGTCGTGTCTTGCCTTTGCACCTTGTTTCCCTTGTCAGTATTTCTTCTTCCCGCCATCATTGTGCCCCCAAGGCGTTTCTCCCGGCAACTTCTTGGCCTCCACCCTCAGTTTACGGTTGATCGACTTACCCCTTCTCATCATCCTCAAGTAAGTCCTCCCTTGAGTCTGCACTCCAACTCTTCCCCTGCTTGTTTGGGTTCTCCTCCTGATACTTTGGCCATGTATACCTCTGCTCAACCTCTTCCGGGTTATGGTTCCCCTCCAGGCGCGACCAACCCCTCTGGCACTTTTACCTCTCCAGGTAGCATGTATCCAAGCTTTCGCATGCCTCTTCCTTTTACCTACCCTCCACCTTACCCCTACCCACATCCCACTGTCCTAGTACCTTCAGCTTTTGGACCACACTTACTTCCCCCTTCCCTCTTCCTTCTCAAAGAAAGTGAAAAGGCCATCCCTACACCTCGGTTCATCATGGACCCAACTATTCTTGCATTGATTCCCCCATTCTCACCCAACCCCAAGGCTCCCAGCCCAAGCCAAATAGGCCGCTTCACACTAACAAACCTTGTTCGTGCTGTGATGTTTACGGTCATCCCACTCATGCTTGTCCCCGGTTACCACCAATGAGGTAGCTATGGGAGTCTCAGACCACTATGCAGACACACCCATCTCCTCCTACTCTCACTTCCCATCCAGACACCTCTCAACCCGCTTGGTTTCCCGCTCCTTCCCCTCAACAAGGACTCGTGGCCACCCCGTCACCTCATGGCCTGGACCCCGTTCAACCTTCTCCTTCTGGTTCCTCTGATCACCAGATCCTCATGATGGCCTCAGACCAATATCTCACCACCAATCCTTCCATTCAAACTCGGCCTCCTGTTCCTTCTACCCCCAAGTTCCCCTCCTTGGCCCCCACTCAGCCTCTATTGACACCCAATGGTCCCTTACAAATCCCTCCACCCAAAGTTGAAGTTCACACCAAAATTCCTAAGGGTCCTTTACGCTGAAATGCTGCCTCTGATCAGATTTTCCTAGATGTTGTCGACCCTACCGATGACCAGTTCATTGTTTTCAATCCCTGTCAACTTGACCATCCCCCTCTTCCTGCATTGGTTTCTTTCCAAATCTCGGTCCAGATCCACAATGCCACTATTACTCGATGCGTCATTGATGAGGGGGCATCCACCTGTATCATGTCCGCTTCGGTTTGGCAACAACTCGGATCTCCTGCGCTGGATCCTTCCACAATCACCATTCGTGCATGGGATGGCCATGCTTCCCAGCCCATCGGCCTCTTCCGCCGCTGTCCTATTACTCTTGCCGGAAAAAATGTGTGTGTCGACATTGAAGTGATCAATGCCCCTCTCGACTACAACATCCTCTTGGGGGGTAGTTACGCCTATGCCATGTCTGTCGTCCCATCCGTAGTTTACTGCAAGATGTTCTTCTCGCATAACGGCAACATCGTGACGATCGATCAGTTATTGTATTGTACACCCAACTCCCAGATTTCCCCTGAGTCCTCTATTTCCACCACGACTACACCCCGTGCCCCTCCCGGCCTCTTCAAAGACTCCTCCTTGCTTGGCATATTTCTTGACTCACCTACCCTCTCTGACCCTAGCCTGGAAAGTGTTTGCATGATGCAATCATCTTGGGCTAACCTTACATAGCCCACTTTGGCTAGTCAGCAACCTCAACTTTCCCCGACTCCTCCGGCTCCTAGCCCTTCACCTCCTCTAGCCAGTATTTTTCCTTCAGAATCTCCTCTCCCTACTGGCACAATTCCGCCCGACTACAATCCCTTTGGCCCTATTCCCCCTGGCCATTTTCCTGCTGGTCAGATTCCTTTTCTCGCTCCACCTCCCGGAGCTTCCTCCGTCCCTATCCTGGCTACCCTCTCCCTACCCAACTTGAACTTGGGTATACCCGTCTGGTACCTGAGCCCCCCTACCCCTACCCTACCTGGTCAACCCAAGCCCTATCTTGCTTTGACTCTGGTTCAACCTATACCCATGACCTCTTCCGCTGCTCCCACACCTCCATCTCCTCACCCAGCCCCTCCTCCTGTTACAACCATGTCCGGTAACAATAGCAAATCTCGCAAGGGGTCACCGAAGGACACGGTGGCGTCGACAACTTCCACTCCTACTCGCCTTCCAAAATATCCTATCCAATGTGCCTTGTGCGACGTTGTTGGCCATGCCACCCATACCTGTCTTGAATTACCACACCTCAAAACCATGGTCAATGAAACGTTCCCAGAATCTGATATTCCCACGGTCCAGGTCACTCTCCCTGGTTTCCTTCCCAAACTTAAACATTTTCGCACCAAACACCCTTGTTCTTTATGCGACTTCCATGGACATTATACCCACCTTTGCCCCCGTCTTGACGAGTATCGTGCTTCTTTGGCCGCTTACCGCCAATTCGAAGCCGCTCTTTCCCGTCCTCCTTTTTTAACCCCCGACCACACATCTACCCCTATTACCATTCCTTAGTCCGATACCGACATGACTAAACCTTCAGCCACTATTTCCTACCTTTCCTCCTCACCTTATTTTCTAGCAATCGACCCCTTAGTCTCTGACCCCGCTGTCACCCCCCATAATGACACCACTGTAGTCACCTCCCCTCAAAATTAGGTGTTTCATACTTCTACCTCCCCTGGACATTCTTTACCATCCACTCCTCCCTTCTTCCACTCTGACAAAGACATCATGGAAGCCATGACCGAACCCGACTTTCCATGGGACGATATGCACCATCGTGCCTCCTTCCTACCTCATCAATCGCATGAACAATACGCTATCGAAACCAAATACTTCATCCCCAATAAAGTTGATTGGTTCAAAAACCCCATTCCTGCCCCCGATGCTTTCGAAGAAGGCAACATGCTAATATCTCTCCTACCATCAAAATTGACATTTCTGTCAAACCAGGTATCGAAGAACACATCACTCTGGGCGCCCAATGCACTCCGGATGAAATTGAAGCCTACACCAAACTCTTCAAAGAATTTCGTGATGTTTTCACCTGGTCCTACTCAGAAATGCCCGGACTAGATCCCGCCATTGTCGAACACCACATCGACACATGGCCAGACGCACTCCGGTCCGTCAAAAATTGAGACCCATTCATCCATCCAGACGCGACGCCATCAAAGCTAAAATCGATAAGCTCCGGCAGGCTGGTTTCATTTATCCCATTGAATACACCAGTTGGGTGTCCAATCCCGTCCCCATCCTCAAAAAACAAGGCACCATTCGTGTTTTCACTGACTTTCGCGATTTGAACAAAGCTTGTCCCAAAGACAACTTCCCCACACCATTTATCGACCAAATCATTGATGAGTGCGCGGGACATGAAGTTTTATCCTTCATGGATGGCTTCTCAGGGTACAACCAAATCGTTATCCGTCGTGTTGATCAACTTAAAACCGCATTCATTAGTCCCTGGGGCACTTTTTCCTACCGAGTCATGCCATTTGGTCTTAAAAACACTGGCGCCACTTTTCAACGAGCCATGTCTTATTGTTTCCATGAATTAGCTCATATTATCCTTGCCTATCTAGACGACCTTACTGCACGCTCTAAACATCGGTCCCAACACCTACATGATCTGCATACCATTTTCCTCCGCTGTCGCAAGTATAACATCCGGCTTAACCCTTTAAAATGTGTCTTCTGTGTTCCCGCAGGCCGTCTCCTTGGCTTCATAGTATCTAAAGCGGGGATCACTCTTGACCCTTTGAAATTTCAAGCCATTCTTTAGATTCCTATCCCCCGTACCTTACGATAGCTGCAAAGTCTGCAAGGCAAAGCTAATTTCCTTCACCGCTTCATTCCCGACTACGCTACGACTTCACATGGTTTCCTTTGACTTCTTCGCTCTCACACCTCTTTTGTCTGGGACACCTACGCTCAAAAATCCTTTGATGCCCTCAAGCATGCTCTCACCTCTGCCCCTTTGATCCGTCATCCTAACTTTAACCGAGATTTCATCCTTTACATCTCCGCTTCCACCCATTCGGTCGTTGGTGTCCTTATTCAAGAAGATGATCATGGCACTGAACACGTAATTTACTATGTCAGTAAAAACCTTGCTGGTCCACCTGTCTCCTACTCACATGAAGAAAAATTAGCACTGGCTGTTGTGTTCTCGGTCCCAAATCTACATCATTATATCATCCTGCGTTCCACCAAGGTGGTGACTGATTCCAACCCAATGGCTTTCCTATTGATCCGACGCATCCTCAGTGGGAAATATGCTCATTGGGTCGTTATCCTTCAAGAATTTGACCTTGAATTTGTCAACCCAAAAAGTAAGAAAGGTTTAGCCCTTGCTGAACTCATTTCTGACCTCCCTACTGGGACGCAAGACACTCCAATTAATGAGGCTCTCCCCGATGAACATTTATTTTCCATCACCACCAACGACCCATGGTACGGTGATATCCTTACTTACTTGCGAACCCAAATGTTCACCCTTCACCTTGATCGTGACGATCGCCGACGTATCCAACACCAAGCCTCTTGCTACCTTCTAATCGGCGATGATCTTTATCATTGTGGCATAGATACTTTCCTTCGTCAGTGCCTCACACATGCTGAAGCTGAACAAGTCCTCAACGCTTGTCATAGCGGTGCTTGTGGTGGCCACCTCTCTGGCCTTGCCACTGCCCAGAAAATCATATGTGCTGGGTATTTTTGGCCTTCTCTCTTTAGTGATTGCATTGAAGCATTCAAACACTGTTCCAATTGCCAACATTTTTCCCCCAAGGCGTGAACTCCACCCGCTCCTCTTCACCATGTCATCACAGCTGGCCCTTTTTGCAAATGGGCCATTGACTTTATGGAATGTCGACCCCCATCCGCTGGTAACCACAAATATATCATTGTGGCGGTTGACTATTTCACTAAATGGGCCGAAGCTATGCCCACATTCAACAACACGGCAGCCACAACCGCCCTCTTTTTCTTCAACCATGTCATCGCTCGTTTTGGAGTTCCCAAAAAATTAGTCTCTGATCATGGCCGAAATTTTGAAGATGAAATCTGGCATGAGCTATCTTCACTCTTGGTTTTTGAACACCAATATTCATCTTCCTATTACCCCCAAGGTAATGGCCGAGTTGAAGCCGTCAACAAATTTCTTAAGACCATGCTTCAAAGAACGGTTAACAAACACAAAAAAAATTGGCACCTCATGCTCTTCCCTGCGTTACGGGCCTATCGTACTTCAGTTAAAACCACCACTGGTTTCACTCCTTTCCACCTTGTCTTTGGTGAGGAGGCAGTCTTACCAATCGAGTGTGAAATCCCTTCCCTTCACCTAGCCGTCGAACTTCTCCCTGATACCCAACCTCTAGAACAACAACTTATCATGCTAGAGCGCACCTCCAAAGATCGCCGTGTTGCATTACAAACCCTTGAATCGACCAAAAAGCGCACCAAAGCTCAGTATGACCGCAAAGTCCACCCTCGCACCTTTCATGAAGGTGACCTTGTTCTAGTATACGACCAGGCCCACGATACCCTCAATCGCCGGAAGTTCAAATCATTATGGCTCAGTCCTTACATCATTAGTAAAGATCTCGGGAATGGGGCATACCTTTTAGAGGACTTCGAAGGCCACCCCCTTCCTAATCCTCGCAATGCACTCTATCTTAAGAAATATTACCCTTAGCATTTCCCACTCGAAATGCGTTTTCTTGTAGATAGCCAACATATGTTTGTTTTCTGAATTTCAGTACTTCAACAGGACACCCATCGTCCATGGAATCTTACTTCACCTATCCTTAAAATTGGACTTCCTCACTTACACCACCTTTCAGTGGGGGGCATCACTTTGCCCCCACACTCATTTCTGTTAGTGAGGATTTCCATCATGAGCTACCCGTTTGTACTCATTTTTTTCATGGTCCCTATTGGACCTATCCCCCATTCCAGCATCATCATTCCTGCCTCCCTGTTGGTCGCTCTACCTTTTTCTCCCATGCCTTGGTTGGGGTTCCCTTATTGCCTCACCTCCGGCGGGCCTACTTCTGTCAACATCAGCTCGTTTTCTCCAGAAGCTAGGTATGGGGGCAATGTACCCTGGTTCGAGCTCTTCTCAGTGTTACACCTCAAATTTTCATCCTGAAATTATGCCATGTGTATTAGCTCATTATTACTCATACTTCTCCCTTTTGCAATTCTAACATATCAGTTCCTCATGTCAAGCCTTCAAAATCAGAAAAAGTTCCTAAAAAGTCTCCTAAACTTTGGTATCGCACTTTCTGGCTATCTTGCCTGCGGTCCCGCACCCAATGTTCATCTTGCCTGTGTTTCTGAACACACTTTATCTTTATTATAGGTGCGGACCCCTGTAAGATTAAAAAGGCACAAGTAAAATCCCAAAATGCTCAATTCAAGTAAATTCTGGAAACTTCTAGAATGGATTTTGCGGTGGCAGAACCGCTCTTGTAAGGTGCATGAATCCCTTACCTTATGGAGCTAACCCCTTGATGTGAGGAGCTTATCCCTTTGAAGGAGGATTCTATCCCTTCATGCTTGGAACAGAAAACCTCCTCTTTTCCACTATAAAAAGAGGAATTGGGTAACCTCAAAGGGAGTTCAAGCTTTTAGAATATTTGAAGTTAAGTGCTGTTGAGATTTAGACTCAGTTAACTAAGACTTTTTGAGGAGAGATTACATACCTCTACTTCTCTTGGTTGGAGGAGTGCAGAACTTGTCAAAGTAAAGGAGACTCTTGCTTCGTACCCTGGAAAGTCCTGTGCAACATCAAGGCTCAGGTTGTAAGGATTTTCTACTTTTGAAATTAATACAAATATACTCATTTTTCTCAATAAGCTTTCAATCAATGGTTTATTTCATGGACTCATTGATCACTATGATAAGCATGGTTTATAATGATTTCTATACAGGTGATATGTAATATTTTGCTTTTTTGTGATTGCAGGTTTACGAGGAAAAATCCTTCAAGTGCGCGAAGGACAACAACGACTTCAAACAAGCACTGGAAAAACGGTAAGTCTTTTACACCTCTATAGAGCTTTTTGTAAACCTTACGTGCTTAGAGAAAGATTAGTATGTTTGGATGTTTGTTGCTAGATACTTTTAGTACTAGGGAGATTAGTCTTGTCTGCAAGACGGATTAATCTATACAACAAATTGGCGACTCCACTGGGGAAAGAACTTGTTGTTTTTGGTCCTCTTTTATTTTGATTCGAGGAAACGTTTTCTTGGTTTTTGATGGATTGAAATCTGCCTGGGTGGATTAGGTTTTCTCTTTTTTTGAAAATTTTGAAATCCTTTAAGTTTTTCTCTAGTTTTTCCTGGGACCGCACTTTGCCTTGTTTTCACAGTGCGGGCAGTTTCGCACTTTTCCTTTGTAAACAGTGCGGGACCGCACCTGTGATATCCTGGAGCCTGCGGACACTGTTAAAGTTTTGAAAAACTCCAGATTTCTTTCTTTAGTTTATCTTGATTTTGATTTTCAGTTTTTGTTTTCTGCCCAGATTGATGATTGTTTCTGTCAAAAACTTTCTATTAATAAATCTCAACAGTATTGGTGTTTTGATGATTTTCTAGAAGTTTTGCGTTTTGGATTGCATTTCACTTGGTCTTTGTAGCGATTTGAAGCATTTGAAATTTTGAAGTACCTCATATTACCTTGGTCTTTTGTCTTTTTGCTGAATTTGACCTGATTGTGGAATCATCCTTTATTGAGAAATAGAGTTACCTGTTTCTTTGCAAATCTTCGAAAAGAAACTTTGTTATTGGTTTTTGAATTTCATTTTTTAATAAAAACATAATTGAGTGTTTTTGATCTATTTGTTATTCTGAATGAATAGATCCTTAGTTTGCTGAAAAACTAAGATAAAACATTCTTCAAAAAATCTTAAAGCTTTTATTCATTTATATTATTAAAGTTTGTAGTTTTAAGTGCTATTAAACTTTGTAGATCTTGAAATTAGTTTGTAGTCTTGAGTGCTTTTCAAATTTTTAGATTTCTTTTGAAGGAAAATTGTGTTGTAGCTTCAATTTTTTGGAAAGTCAAAAGATTTTCATTGTGAGCTTTGATAAATTGTTGGAAAAGACAAAAATAGTTTCTTTCAATTGCTCTTTATGTTTAAAGAAGGAATTGTTCATTAAAAGAATTGCATTCTCTAACTTTTCCTTAATTAGAATTTCATTGAAAGAAAACCATTTGATTATCATTTTTAGGTGCATTTTTAGTGTCTTTTGGAAATCGAGTCATTTCACACCATCAGAGTTTCATTTCCGCACCCATCGACTTAAGAAACAGCTCTTAAAAGTAACGCTTAATTAAAATTCATCTAGCAATCTTTTTATTTTCTAGGGCTCTTATCACCAACATAGCTTAGGCTAGTATCTTGGAGTAGGGAGTAATTAACTCTCCAAGGTAGTAAAAACAAACAAGTAGACAAATCTTGCGGTAGGAGATAAAACCCAATTGTAATTTGTATAATCTGGCAAGCTTCTCTTAAAGAAGTCAATCACGAGATCATATCCGAACCATTGAGACAATCAATTTTGTTTCATTGGGGAAGATAGAAGATTTTGCGCGTATTACAAACATTAAACCTCGGATTAACCATTGTCGAGGAGCCTGGGGTCACTTGTCAATAAACCTCGGATTAACCATGTCGAGGAGCCTTCAAGGGGATTGAGCTTGCTACTCTACCCTTGCGCGTGAAATCGGATCGTAGACTGTTACCCCAGTTATATTTGTTACTGTTGGTAACCTTAGTGTCCATTATCTTAAGATTATTTCCTAAGGTGACGGTGAAGGAAAGATCTCACTATACCTGGAGCAGATGTCGACTAGACTCACTTGGATTTTCTGGGGGGTTCTCTTCACACGAGATGGTTTTGTGAGGAAACTTGTGCCAGTCTGTTTCATTAAGCAGGTTGTCGGGGTAACTGTTCCAACCGCCCTTTCTGTGTTAAATTTCTACTAAGTTGAATTTCATCACCAACTAGTGTTTTTAGTATGGAAATTTACTGTTTGTGTGTGGTTTGAATTCTTAGATTTTTTAAGCGTGTGATTAGGCTGTTTGTTTCTTTAGAGACTTTAGGTGTTTTCATTGAACTTTTCTTTGTTTGCGTGTGATTAGTTAAAATTTAATCGTGGCAGAATTGCCGAGACAATCCCGGAGACTACAAGGGAAACCCCCTGAATATTCACCGAGTCATCTTGAAGGGCTTCATGCTATGGTATCATCCAGTAGTGGTAGGATTAGATCAACAGAAATTGGAAGTTCATCTATCGTTGTTCATCCTGATCATAGGATACCTACAACAGAATACATTCAAAAACCGATTTCAGTTTCTAAAGTTACTAGTAGTATTCCTGCTTCCACTGAACTGGCTGACGAACTTGAAATCTCTGAACCTGAAACTGAACCTTCTGTTTTAGAAACATCTTCAGGATTTATTTCACCAACTTCTAGCGATCTTGATTCACCTAGGGTAAGAAATATTGTCACTGATGATCTTCCAGCTGGTCTTATTTCCATTGAAGAACTTACTAATCCAGACGAAGATATATCTCTTCCCGAATCCCCTCAATATTTAAATCTTAGGGAGCATGAATCTATTTTCTACAGCCCTATTCGAACTAGTGCTTGGTATTTATCTTTAACAAATTTTTTAGAGAATCCAGGTCTTTCTTTTTCTCCACCTCGAGTTCCATTTCATCCTACACCCAGAGGTTACTATCCGCCATCCATTATGGCTGGAGAGTCATCCGTGTTTTCTCAAACACCAGAATCATTTTTACATGGTGGTCCTTCTGTTCCTTCGGGATATCAGGCTTTGTCTGGTGCTTTCTCGGGAGCAACTGCTCAACCAATTGAACAAGTGTTGTCATCTGGTAATAGTGGTGTTAAAACTGAAACGTTGAACGCAGCACAAATTTATATGATGTCTGGTAATGTTCCGAATCCTCAACCTCAAGGTAGTCAGTTATCGCCTGGGGGTCCAACACAGGGAAGTCAGTTACTGCCTAGGGGGCAACCTTTAGGTAGTCAGTTGCCTCCTGGGGGGCAACCTTTAGGTAGTTAGTTACTGCCTGGGGGGCAACTTTCAGAAAGTTAGTTACCACCTGGAGGGCAACCTCAAGGTAAATTTTTCCCAGCACAAACTGTGGAATCATATTATTTTGGAGGACAACCCCAAGGACAGTACACACCTCAAGGGTATCAACCTTCAGGATAGTACATGCCCCAAGGTCAACCCCAAACTCAATATTCTCCTCAGGGTCCTTATCAACCCCAGCTTCAGTACGCGCCTCAGGGTTATCAACCTCAAGGTCAGTACCCAATTCAAGGTTTCCAACAAACTTCTGGTCAGTCATCTATTCAAGGAGATAGACATATACCACTCACTTATCAACCCTACATTCAACCAGGTTATGGTCCTTACGTTCAGCCTTCTGCAGGGCAATACCCCGAAATGAATATGGTGTGGGATCCGTCCCAATATCAACAGCCTATGCAGCCTAATGTGCAGTTGCCTTATCAACCTGGACAACCTTTAATTTCTGGTCTAACTCAGTAAAATGTCTAGCCTACTATTCAAACTCCTACACCTGGTCCTGTTCAGCAAGCCGGTCCTAGTTCGCCTAAGACTCCGTCTCAAACTGCTGCAACAGCTGCTATGTCTGTTCAATCTATAACACCTGCTTCTGGAGTATCTGTAACCCTGAGTTCGTCTATCCCTGCCTCCGTGTAAATCCCTCAAGTCTCTGTACCCAAGCCAGGATCTTCAGTTTAGACTTTGGTTCAGATGCCTACGGGACAAGACGGTACAAGTACAGTTGTCACAAGTCAACCGCAATTCACGTATTAACCATACCAGGGACAGCCACAATTCGGTCCCTATACACAAAATCCAAACTATCAGTATCAACCGTACCCTGGCTATACTTATCAACAGCCTCAACAACCTCAGTTCGGTACGATTAATCCTGGTTTTCCAGGAGGTTACACAATTCCTAATGCTAATCCGATTCCCAGCTACCTTGGGTATCCACCTCCTGGAACTACTTTGGCTACTCAAGGTTTTCGTGACCCTAACCGTCAGTTACCCTTTATCGCAACTCTGGATTTACCTGATTTGACGCACCTTACAAATGATCCAATTTTCTATTATCAGTACTGGCTGCCGACGCCGCATAATTTGCCCAGTGATATACCAAAATTCAAAGGTAAGCCAGGAGAGGATCCATCAAATCACGTCATGACTTATCACCTTTGGTGTGCATATAATTCAATCATTGATGATTCAATTCGCTTACGTCTTTTCCAAATAGCGCTTATTGGTCTTGCAGCCAAATGGTACATTGAGTTACCACGAGGCTCGTTTCATAATTTTAGTCAGTTAGCAACTGCTTTCTTGACTCATTTTCAATTGCCAGTTAGATACGACAATGGCACGGAATTATTAACTTCACTGAAACAATCCACGTCTACATATATTTCTGATCATATTCATGAATGGCGACGTAGGAGACGTTTGGTGAAAGTTTACATTCCGGATCAAATTTTGGCGGAATGGTTTGTTAAATCATTGTTACCCAAGATTACTGAAGATGTTGTTAAGGCTGGTGTTGTTACTGAAGAGCAAGTAATTGCTCAAGCTCAGTACCTTGACCTCGTTTACACGCAGTCAGGTACTTTACATGAAAAAATCCCAGACCTTCCAAAACAAGGTCAAATAGCTGCTGCTCCTTCAGGGTCTCATGCCGCTGATGGTATGATTGGTACAATCAATACTAAAAGTAAGAAGAAATCCTCAAAGAATTCTTCTCCAATTATAACTTTACCTGATTCCCCGAAAGGAGAATCTTCCCCCGAAGTTTCTGCCGATATTCATGTTGTGGAGACATCCACGGCTAAATCTAAATCCGGTAATAAAAAGAAAGGGAAGAGTAAAAACAAAAAGAATTCGAAAGAAAAAATTGATAAAAATGAATCCAATGATGAAAAACGTAAACCACGTTATCCTTGTTACATTTGTGATGAAGATCATTTTACTAAGGAATGTCCACATCGGGCCGAGGTTGCGAAGTTTGTCAAAGGTTCACAACCTGTTGTCTTTAAGGATCCTTTCCCGACTCAAGATAGTAAGATGATTGGTTCTACTTCGACTGCTTCAGAAGAGCCAATTTTGATGATGTCTCATGTAAGGATTGCGACGCGATCGAAAGATTATGGTACTAAGAATCCTGTTGATGATAAAGAAGTATAATCTTCTAATGCAAATACATCAACTACACCTCCTCCTGTTTCTGGTCCGCTACAGATCAAGAAACCAGATCCAGACTTAATAATCAAACCGCCTGCTAAAGGTGTTCTTCGTAAATCAACTTTCAATCCACATGCGAGAGCTGCTCAGAATTACAACATTATTGAAGACTTAACTATTTCTCCTTCAGCGATGTCGGCTTTGGAAGTGCTACAATCATGCCCAACACAGCGTAAACTTCTTTTGTCTGCCATAGGAGCTGTTGATATTCAGGATTCTAATCTTATAATCTTCGATCTAGAAAATAGTACACCTCATCTACCTCATCAGATGGCTTTCCAGATACCGATATATGTTAGAAACAGACCGATCTATCGGACTGTGATTGATGAGGGAGCTTCAACGTGTATTATGTCAATTCAGTGTTGGAAATCGATGGGTTCTCCTACACTGAACCAATATCCGACGATTCTTAAGGCTTTTGATGGTCGAGGTTTCCACCCTTTTGGTATTCTGCAGGATTTACCCATAGGGGTTGAAGGTAAAGTTGTAAATTTGGATGTGGAAGTGGTTGATGCCCCTCTAGATTACAAACTTCTTCTGGGTCGTAGTTGGTCTTATGCTATGACTGCTGTTGTCTCTTTGGTCTTCCGACTCATAAAATTTCCATATCAAGGAAGGATCGTTACAATAGATCAGTTAACTTATTTTACTTCCGACCCAGCCTCTACAGAAACAATCCAGCACGTTGGTAAAACGACTATCCCTTATAAGGATGTTGGAGTAGGTTTGATTAAAGATTTTGGTTTGCTAGGAACTTTTTCCATTCCTCCTCCTGACGTACCGCCTTCTGTTGCAACTATTCATATGATTTCGTCAGACTCTGTTATGTTTTATGATCCTTGGATCGTACCTTCCGAATCCGAGTTAGATTCAATTGATGGCATGATGCCTTTGAGTCCATTTGAACTTGCATATCAGGCCGTATAGTCATTTTCCTACCCCTATTCAACCGAGATTGATCCAGTGAATGGGATCCACGAGGAATCACTCTCAATATCTAGCTCAACCACAATGGCATTCCCTGAACCTGTTCATTCCGATGAGCAGATTCGTGAATTATTATTTGTTGATGATTTACCATGGGAAGATCTACATCATCAATCTTCATTTTTACCTGAACTAGATCATTTTGAAGATGATTTCGCTTCAATATTTACTGCTGAATATGTCAAAGAACCGCAGAATCCATTGAAAAATCCTGATTCTGAGTTAAATTTGGAAAATATTTCTCGAACGATTCCAATTGACATTTTAGTAAAACCTGGAATAATTGAAAACATTCATATAGGTGCTTGCTGTACTGAAGAAGAAATTCAAACTTATAAATCCATATTTCAAGAATTCTGTGATGTGTTTTCCTGGTCCTACGAAGAAATGCCAGGAATTGATCCGTCAATTGTCGTACATGAAATCAAGACTTACCCGGATGCCAAGCATGTCCGTCAACGTTTACGTCAAATGCATCCTAGAAAAGTTTCTTCTATCAAAGAAGAGAAAAATTACTTCGTGCAGGTTTTATTTATCCAATTCCCTTAATGGATTGGGTATCTAATATAGTTCCTGTGACTAAAAATCAAGGAACGATAAGAGTATGTATCAATTATAGGGATATCAATCGAGCTTGTCCTAAAGACAATTATCCAACTCCCTATATCGATCAAATAATCGATGATTTTGCCGGTGGTGAAATGTTTTCCGTTATGGACGGCTTTTCAGGGTATAATCAAATAAACATACTCCCTGCTGATCAGCCAAAAACAACTTTTATTTGTCTATGGGGGACATTTGCTTACTGCAAACTACCCTTTGGATTGAAGAACGCTAGAGAAAATTTTCAAAGGACAATGTCTTATGCATTTCATGACATTAAGCACATTGTGCAACCGTATCTCGATGATTTACCTGCTCATTCATCGCACAGGGCTGACCATCTCACACATTTACGTGCTATCTTTATGATATGTCAGCATTATCGAATTCGGCTAAATCCACACAAATGTGTTTTCTGTATTGAGTCAGGTTGTTTACTGGGATTTGTTGTCTCGAAAGCAGGTATTTGCGTCGATCCATCGAAGGTCGAGGCTATTGTTAAATTACCCCCTCCTTCGACTTTACGCCAACTCCAAAGTTTGCAGGGGAAAGCAAACTTTTTACGTCGATTTATTCCTAACTACGCCGAGCTTACAAAAGGTTTTACCCGGTTGCTGAAACAGAACATTCCATTCTTTTGGGATGAGATCGCTGATCGATCTTTTGATGCACTTAAACACGCGTTAACCCATGCACCGTTATTGCATCCTCCCAACTATAACCAGGATTACATTTTGTACCTCGTTGCTTCTCATTCCACCATAGGGATGGCGTTAGTTTAGGAAGATGAATATCATACTGAACATGTGATTTACTATCTTAGTCGAAATCTGCATCTGATTGAGATTAAGTATACGCATGTGGAGAAATTGGCCTTGGCAGCTGTTCAAGCTGTCCAACGATTTAGACATTACATATTGTTATGCAAAACTATGGTAATTTCTGATTGCAACCCTATGATGTACATTTTGATCAAACAATTGCTAGGGGGCAAGTATTCAAAATGGATAGTCATTCTGCAGGAATTCGACTTGGAATTTGAAAAATCCAAGGGAAATCAATCCTTGGTTTTTGTGGAACTAATGTGTGATTTCCCCTCTACTGATACTGAAACTGTGGCAGAGCAACCCATTGCGGATGAATCTCTATTTCTTATCAGTACTTTTGATCCATGGTATGGAGATATTATCGTTTATCTCCAAACCCAATCTTTTCGGCTTGAAATTTCGCGATCTCAACGACGTAAAATACGTTTCCAATCCCAACAGTATAATATTATTAGTGATACGCTTTATCGTCGGGGAGCAGATTCTATTTTTCGATGCTGTCTTATTCATGAAGAAGCTGAAAATGTTCTAAATGACTGCCATTCTGGAGCATGTGGCGGTCATATGTCTGGGTATGCCACAGCCCAAAATATTTTGCGCGCTAGTTATTTCTGGCCGTCGTTATTCAAAGATTGTATTTATGCAGTCCGGAAATGCCACAATTGTCAACTGTTTGATCGTAAGATGCGTGTGCCACCCGCTCCTCTTCATCCCATAATTGCTGTTGGTCCTTTCGCAAAATGGGGTATCAATTTTATTACATGTAACCCTCACTCGGCCGGGGGGCATGCCTATATTATCTTAGCAGTAGATTATTTTACTAAGTGGGCCGAGGCGATGCCTACATTTTCAGCTGACGGCAAGACTGTTGCAACTTTCGTGTTTAATCACATGATTGCGAGGTTCGGTGTTCCTCAAGCGATTATTACTGATCATGGAAGCCATTTTCGGAATGTCATGATGACTAAATTAACAGAACAGCTTGGCCTGCGTCACGATAGTTCCACTCCGTATTATCCGCAAGCCAATGGTTTGGTCGAATCTATAAATAAAGTTTTAGTTACCATGATCAAATGAATTATTGGTATTCACAAAACGAATTGGAATTCCATGTTATTTTCAGCACTTTGGGCATATCAAAATTCAGTCAAAACATCAACTGGTTTCACTCCCTTTCAAATCGTTTACGGTTTGGAAGTTGTGTTGCCGATTGAATGTGAAATTCCATCTTTGAAATTAGACATAGAATTACTCCCAGCTACATCTGAAGAGGAGAAACGTTTTTTGTACTTGGCTCAATTGGATGAAAATCGGAGAAACGCTGCAATAGCAAACGAGGATCATGTCAAAAGAGTTAAAGCTCAGTATGATAGAAGTGTTACCCCTCAAAATTTTTCAGAAGGAGACCTAGTTTTAGTTTATGATCATGCCAACGATAAGCTAGGAGCTGGAAAATTCGTGCCCATGTGGCATGGTCATTTCATTGTTAAGCGAAAGATAGCAAAAGGGGCCTATGAGCTGATAGATTTTGATGGTATCCATTTAGATAAACCCATAAATGGGCTATATTTGAAGCGATATTATGCTTAAACTTGGTATGGAGATATTTTTAGGTTAGATTTCTTTACTGCTGGTGTGTCTTAGATTAGAAAGGTGTGCCTAGTTTAGAAGTGTGTTTTATCACTATTCCTTCTTATCTGAGTTTTACTCTTGATATTGCAGATGTCGACGTCTCTTCAAACCTACATTGGTTTTGCTGATGGTGCTTGTCGTAGTACATGGAATAGCTTGGGTTATCTATTCACCTTCTGACGAGTTAGTTTCCATGCATGGGGTAAGCCTTGGTCAAACAACGAATAACATTGCCGAGTATAGTGCAGTGATTGAGTTATTGTCTGAGTCCATATCATTTGGGATTCGGAGTTTGATTGTGAGGTTGGATTCTGAACTTGTTGTATTACAGCTTAACAGATTTTATGCCATTAGAAATCCAGTGTTGTTACGGTTATTTTTTAGAGTTCATCTCTTGGAACGTGAATTTGGCTACATTGAATATCAACATATTCCAAGACATTTAAATACATTAGCAGACACAGTTTCTTCTAGTATGATAAATTGACATTTTCATTAATAAAAAAAGTAAGACAAATAACATCCATAACATGTATACAGATAGTCGATAAAATAGTGATATATCATAGGATAAAAGTGTTTTCAAAAATATACATCTTCTTCGATCATAGGTTGAAAAAACCTTATGATTGGCAAAATGATAACTCAAAAAGTCAAAAATATGAGTCTACAACACGATCATCCCATCACTGATGGTGATCACGATAAGAAACCACTGCCCGAGCAAACCTGCACAGAAACCTCCTAAAAGGTCCTGGAAGACCAATCACGTATCTCTGCAATCTGAGTGGAATATCATCTATGTTTGTCTCCGGAATATCTAGAGTCAAACGCTCTAGATGATGCTCTAAATTAGTCAGGATTTCCACTGATTGGCCTGCAGGGGATGGAGCGGCTGCAACTGGTTGTCTTCTTTCATAGGGTTGGAGATGGGCTGGTCGTCGTGGGCCCACATCTGTATTTAACAAACTTTTTGGTTATTATTTAACAAGACGATCAAATTTTTTTTATTATTATTAAAACTTAGATATTAGAATTTGTTGAAAATGATTTTACCTGAGTCATCCCACTATTCCCCTGCTGGGAGAGTCATCTCCTGGTCGCCGCGGAAATCTATCCCTGCATACGGAAAATCCTCAATGACAACAAGTTGGCAATCCAGCCAACGGAAATATGATGAAGGAAATCCAACAATCTCAGTGCCCTCAATATCGTGACGGGCCATCAGTACAGACCAACGAACCATCCTAGGTTCTCTAGGTTGACCGGCATCAAAAGGGATACTCTGTGGAGCTAGCATAGGAATCCTCTCTAGAGCAAAGGAGATGACGATGGATCCATATCCAAAGTTATTCAGTTTCCCATTTTTTTCTCTAGTTAGCTGGCCTTTTACATTAGCCAACACAACATCACACCAGTTGAAAATAGTGCCGCGAAAACAGTCCACAGCAATGCGCATCTGAGAACCGGTAGCTATATGCAATGCTGCACTCCCACACAGCCGGGTGACAGCAAATGCAATAACTTTCAGCTCAGGACGGATGATAGGTTTTATATCAATCCGTTTGTCTCTGGGGTCTGCTTCATTATTACAAAATTCTTGTTGAAGACTAACGACAGTCTGGCCACCTGGCCTAGTCCCAAACAAGGAGAGTTGTTCACCCCTTTTGGACAAACCAGTCAGGAAATAAATGTCGTCCAGCTCAATTTCGAGCCAGTGGCCGCCGATAATGAAACACTGGTCCTGCACTTTCCACCTGTTTACCAGCCATGTCAGGAGCTCTACCTGTGCTCTCATGCCTTGGATGGCCCAGAATTTATATATACCGCATGCTCTTAATGCTTGCATTGTGGGCAAATGGAGCATTACGGCGTCATCCATGTCCTCGTGTTCACGTTCTCTCCAAATCAACATCTTGTTAATCCTACAAGGCATAAAAAGATAGATTAGTACAATCTAATTTGAAAAATTTTGGGCGGCAAAAGAGAAATTTGAGTTCAAATTTAAAACGCGCGGGGACTGCACTTAAACTTTGTAAACAGTGCATAGGAATGCACGCGTTCTTGAAAGAAAGTGCGGACCCATGAATTTTTTCCTTATAAGAAAAATTCGGGGTCCGCAGGTACCATGTGTGTCACCTGCAGACCCCCGCGGGCGATTTTTGAACCATATTTTTCCCTTAAAAATGAAAATTAAAGCCTAAAAACGAATTGTAAATGGATGAAATGAAATATTAAGAGGTCGTGGATTACCTGGGACTGATGGTTCTCGCTTTCGATGGATGGATTTTCCAGAATCTTCACAGGAACTTTTTTTACCCAAAAGCTTCTACTTTTCACTCCGAACTTGAACGGTAAAAATGAAGTTGAAAAAGTCCTTTTTATAAGTTTTTTCGAATAGATGAATTTTTAATTTATTTATTTTTCACTTTAAAAAGGGTATTTTTGAAGCATTTTTACTCATCTTAAACAGGTATGTGTAATGTTTCAATTTTTTGTGCAGAAATTGGATTTTTCAGGAGAATTGATCATTTTTCAACAAAGAGCACACTTTTATCACTTTTTCGGACTCTTTCAAAAATTCACGAAAAAGCGAAACATTGGAGTCCTCTTTTAAGCCCTTTTCAGACTCTCTAAATATGAAAAGATTACTAAGTACTTGATCGTTCGAACTCGTTAAATTAAATGAATGATCGTCCCTTCAGTATAATTTTACCCCTTTTACGAACTGAAATGGACTAATTACGAAAAAGGTATACGTTGACTAATTACGGTCAATAGAGTTCTCTCCCACATTCTTTTATCCTTTTTCGGGCCTGAGAGACTAAATTTACAAAAAAGTACACCCATGGAGTTTTCTTAAGTTTTTTCTTCTGACTCCCTAAAAATGAAAAACACCGAGTTTCTCCTATACTGGACTCGTTAAAATTTAACAGTAAAGGACCTGTTTAATTTTCAATAGGAACGAACCACTCCTTCTTAGGGTTTGAATCTTAAACTAAGTTGGACTCATCCGAAGGATGAGCTTATAAACAAGAAAATTTTATCCTCCTCAATCTTGTCAAAAATAAAGAGGTACTTGCTGTTAGCCCCCCTATGGAATTCTTGACAAGCAAGCTGGGGGCTAGATTTTTCTGGAGCCTCCAAGGAATGCCTTTCCCTTGAAAATCCATCCTCCTTGGAGTCTCTTTGTGTTGCACCCAATTCTAATCCTCTTTAATGATCCATTCTTCAAAGGGCATATTTTACCCCTCATACCCCTGCAAATACCCCCATTTTACCCTCCCCTTTCCTTTGTCAAAATCCCTTTTATTCCTTTTATCCCCACCATCACCCTTTTAAATTTCCCAAAATCCCCTTAAACTCCCCCATCACCCTTTATTTCCCTAATTCTCCACCTCGCCTCCCTATCATTCCTTCCCTTGGGCCTAAAATTGCTTTAAAATGTGCAAAAAACATATTTCGGGTCCTGGCCCCTTTGGCCATAGCCCCGCGCTCCTTCATCTTCCACGAGACCCGACGCTGTGACGAAGGCTTTTTCCTTGTGGGGGTTTTTCTCTGTCTGTAGAGTCAAACCACGGAACCCCCACAGTTGACTCCTTGGGATGTGGGAAAACCCGATCGAACGGTTGTTACTCACTACGGGGGGTCGCTCCAAAATTCCCGTGCCCGTACACCTTGGCCCCCCGTAGTCCATCTCCACAGTCCATTTAAATCCGCAGATCGACGGTTCATAGCTAGAGCGCTTCAGGCGCATTTTCCACCATTGATCTGTTCTAGATGCAACGACGCGGTGCTCACCCGAAACAGTGGTCCCCACTCCCGTCCCTACGCACTGTTCCAAATCCACCGGTATTTTCCGCACCACCATTTGCGAGCTGGCGGTTTTCTTCCATCGCCCAGCGATTCCACTCAGCACTGGCCGCGTGTCTCATGTACGGCAGCAAAACCGCTCTCATTTCGCACATTAATGTTCGGTTGGTGGCCAGGTAGCAGAATTGCTAAGAGCTGTCTGATCCAAAGCCCTTCATCCAACAGCTGTCGTCTGTCCGAGCCACGCACTGTTTAACCTATGCCCATCGTACCAGCTGACCCCCTGTCCGTCTCTCCTTGCCATCGATCTCCGCCCGATCGACGGTCCAGATCTGTCCATGCATTGTTGACCATTCCACGGTCTCCCGCCTCACCCCGTCACCCCATCTCGCCACGTCATTGCCACAAGTACCCTCCGTACATATTCCTAGTCCATTACATAAACTAGTTTATTTATGTGTTTTTCATTCATTTTTCGCGTTTATTCTCTTCGTGCTCCGCCAACCATATACCAGAGTTATTTTCACCATTTCTTCCACAATTTTCTCCTCCAGCTCGTCAGCATAGCCATGATCGTAGTCCTCGTCACCTTCACCATTCCTGCCCATGTTTTCTCTTCACAGTCCGTTGTTTTGCAGGGTTTCCAAAGGTGAAAGACTACCATGATTCTACATGGCAAAGCTGTGCAGACAGTATTAAATCCAAGAGTTGGTACTGCCATGGGATAGTCAAAGAAAGCGGTTGACAGGATTTGCTTTAAAGAAGAGGATCCAAAACTCTATGGAAAACCTTTCAGTGCTATTAAAAGTCCAAGCTACCCTATTAGAAGCAAAATGAAAAGGTATAGTCATTCAGTATAGATAAAAAGGAAGGTTAAGGCACGTTAACGAAGATCCAGAACCTTAAATCAGTGTCTTCAAAGGAAGAGCAGCAGATCACGGACCCCAAGGATCGATCAAAGGATCCTGACCGCAGGAAAAAGGTAATATCAGGGTTTTTCGTCAGCAGAATGTTTTTCTTTATCAGATACATGGCACCCATACTATTTTATTTTACACACCGTGTCCCTGAAAATATTTCCACCAGACAACAGTTCAAAACCATCGGAGCATTTATGTGACAGACCTTCCTAGCAGTTTATTTCATTTTTGTTCAAATCACCTAGAGTACAACAAGCCAAAAGGTCAAGATCATATCCAAAGTAGATCATTCTTTCACAAGGAAGGTGACAGAGATTAGATACATAGCAGGTCAAGAAGAATGGGTTTCGGCCCTGCATTCATTGTTATGTTTAATGATACATTTAATTTTCACCTACTCCTTCAATCGATCTTAGGTTCATCCTTTGCTATAAAGCACAGAAGGAAACTTTGTAATGGTTTTTGATGAGATATTAGTGAAATGAAAGTATTCTCCTCTTGAGATAATTTCTCTATGTATATTGTAAGATAGGCTGAGATTTGATGTATTCAGACTGAATGTTCAAGCTGTGGGCAATGTTGTACCTGATTGGTTTTGTTTTTAATATGACAAGCATGTTTCTTTGGATCCTGATCTAAAGCAGCTGGTGATGTTTCCTCTTTCTCTGTATTTGTGATTGACTTGTTCTCATTGCATGCTACATTTCATTTCATTTCTACTGGTAGGCAACATAAGTATAACATAGGATTCACCCTTGTTAGGTGCCCTATGTTTCCTACTCTCCCTACCTCAATGTTTTCTTCTTATATGTGTATCTGAATGTTGATTTCAGTTGACTTAACTAGTGAAGTGGATGATATTGCCTGCTCTATGATGTATGAATTGATGAATTCCATGTTTAGATGTTCTTGGTAGGATTTAGTTGGAAGGTTTGGGAACACTGGGGATTAGTGTTAGCCCTGTCCACTAGGATCTTTGCACGACCAGCTAGCCTTTCTAAGATCCCTTGTAATTGCCTCTGATTTTGTCCAAGCAGGCCTGGAGTTAAATGACCTCTGACCTGATCTATAGACAGAATTAGATGGTTCTCCTTTTTTCATTTTCAGTCCTTAATGTTCCATTCCATCTTCTATCCTTTAATATCCAGACGATTTAGATGACTAGCCCAACTGAAAGCTTGCACATTGAACACAAGTAAACCCTTTCTTGACTCCATTGCCCAATGGCTTTGATGTTCTTTGAGTTATCTGTCTCTGCCTAAGCTCCCTCTTTGCTCATCCTTGTCTTATGCTGGACCTTCTTTTCCTGATTCCCTCCAACCAAACCCAAACAATCAAACCAACAACCCTGAGCCTACAACTAGCCTAAAATCATAACATTGAGCCTCAAAGACATATGCTTTGGAAAATATAGAGAGATCCCTCTCTGGACCTAGGATGGCTAGATCCTAAGGTCTGAAAGTGGTTCTGATGTTGTCTCATCTTTTGGTCTTGCCAATCTGGCCAAAACATGGGAACTCCAACACTTGCCAGAAATGGTGGGGGAAAAGAGAGGAAAATGGACGTGTTTTTTGTATTTTGATTCTTCGAAAATTCAGTCGACCACTCTTGAACATGACACTTTCATCCACCTGGGTTGGGAAATTATTTGCCTAATAGTTAATTGAACCTCATTTGAAAGTCTTCATCCAATTTCTGGGTATTAGCTTTGGGTCAATTGTTACCAAACCATCTGTAGTGTCGTTATGTGTTCAAGAGGACAGTTTAAATAAACCATTCATCTGCAAAATATCTGTCATCCATTTTGACCATCCCTGAGTCAGTCCTTGCCAATATATTTTCAAAACTTGATCTATGATTTCGTGTTGTTGGCTTGCCTACAACAGATCGCTTTCTATCAACGACAAGTCATTATCTGGGAGGTTGATCTAGAAATCGTCAGTACCTTGAAATCTGCATGCCTTAATGGCAGGTTTCTCGCTTTCGACGACAGGTTACATCATTGACCTCCGATCGAATGATTCCGTGAAATGTTCAACTTCAGCTCATTCATTCACATTTCATGGATTGTACTAGGTACTTTGAGATCCATTGACATTACTGGTGGTTACTCTCACACTTGTTAATAGTTTACATCATTGACTGGTAATCAAGTGGTTTCTACCATGTTCGACTTCGACACATTCATTCGCATGGCTAGAATCGTACTAGTTTGAGATGCGAAAATCAAGACCCTGGATCTAGTTTCTACCATCCAGGCTACGAGGAATTTTGTTACCATTTATACAGTAGACTATTTATAAACAGATGGCTGCATCCATACTGTGTCTACACATGTCTATACTGTGATGTACTCAAAATCATTCCTATATCAGAGCAGTTGAATCAGTTTTTAGTTAGTTTAATCTGAGTATGGGAATGCCTACCTCAGTGATGATACATATACATATATATTTTGCATTGAATGTTTTTACAGGTGCTGACTGGGTGTCCACAGGATGATCCTTGAAATGATAAAGTACTGCACTCTTCATATATGACAGACTCCAACATCATCTATTCCAGACTTTGCACTTTAGGGGGCAATCTGTTACACTAAAAATTGTCATCCTGACATTCTGCCATGTGTATGAGCTCATTATTACTCATACTTCTCCCTTTTGCAATTCTAACATATCGGTTCCTCATGTCAAGCCTTCAAAATCAGAAAAAGTTCCTAAAAAGTCTCCTAAACTTTGGTATCGCACTTTCTGGCTATCTTGCCTGCGGTCCCGCACCCAATGTTCAGCTTGCTTGCGTTTATGAATGCAATTTATCTTTATTATAGGTGCAAACCCCTGTAAGATTAAAAAGGCACAAGTAAAATCCCAAAAAGCTCAATTCAAGTAAATTCTGGAAACTTCTAGAATGGATTTTGCGGTGGCAGAACCGCTCTTGTAAGGTGCAGGAATCCCTTACCTTATGGAGCTAACCCCTTGATGCGAGGAGCTTATCCCTTTGAAGGACGATTCTATCCCTTCATGCTTGGAACAGAAAACCTCCTCTTGTCCACTATAAAAAGAGGAATTGGGTAACCTCAAAGGGAGTTCAAGCTTTTAGAATATTTGAAGTTAAGTGCTGTTGAGATTTAGACTCAGTTAACTAAAACTTTTTGAGGAGAGATTACATACCTCTACTTGTCTTGGTTGGAGGAGTGCAGAACTTGTCAAAGTAAAGGAGACTCCTGCTTCAGACCCTAGAAATTCTTGTGCAACATCAAGGCTCAGGTTGTAAGGATTTTCTACTTTTGAAATTAATACAAATATACTCATTTTTCTCAATAAGCTTTCAATCAATGGTTTATTTCATGGAATCCTTGATCACTATGATAAGCATGGTTTATAATGATTTCTATACAGGTGCTATGTAATATTTTTCTTGTTTGTGACTGCAGGTTTACGAGGAAAACTCCTTCAAGCACGCGAAGGACAAAAACGACTTCAAATAAGCACTGGAAAAACGGTAAGTCTTTTACACCTATATAGAGATTTTTGTAAACCTTACGTGCTTAGAGAAAGATTAGTATGTTTGGCTGTTTGTTGCTAGATACTTTTAGTACTAGGGAGATCAGTCTTGTCTGCAAGACGGATTAATCCATACAACACTCAGGATGACCATGATATATACACTTGACGGTACCATGATGCCACAGCAGCTACTGATGATTCTCAGGCATGTGTGAGATGTCTCAACCCTCAGGAGGGGGTGGCCCTGCAGGTAGCCCCCCATATGCCCGGATGACTTCTTCATTTCCACCCTTGATGCAGCTCCTCTCATCGGATGATATCGACCTCAACCATCTGTAGCCCCTCTACGATTTGCATGTCCCCGTCAGATGTTGAGAGCCCGTCCCCGTGTGTAGGGGGCATTTGGGTGTATTTGTATCTCATGTACTCAAATCTTATTGTATAAGTCCTGACGATTATTCCAGGCATATCATGTATGTGGGGCTCATTATTGTATTCCTCTGCCTCATGTTCTAACCAACCCTTGTTCCCTTAGTGCGTTCTGTGGTTTTCCGGGCACCTTCTTCTTTGTACTCTTGTTTCGGCGGGCATAGGTATGCCTCCCCCGCCGCCTTTCACATTGGTACCACATCATACACTTGAGACTTGTTGCACCCGTAAGTCTCGTCTCCTCGCGGTCTAGTCCTCCACCTCTTTAGATTACCTTACATTCCTGTCTTTCATTTCTATCTTGTTTCAGTTCTTACAACGTACTTCGGTCATACGATTTTCTCCTAACACTCGTACGTTGGGGGGCAATCTGTTACACCATTTTTTGGTCATCTAACCCATTATCGTTAGATGAACCCAAGTACACCATGTAAGACCAATTTTACCCCAAGTAAAATCACTTTCACCACATTTGTTTACACTTCTTGGTCATATTTAACCCAAAGCAAGGTAATTAATTAAATAAATAATTATTTATTTAATAATTTCCTAAGAATAAGTTATTTAAATCATTATTTAAATATTATTCCTAGTTAAATTTGACTAAGTCATTTTTAAATAATTAAATAAACCATTATTTATTTAATTATATTCCCCTCATTTCCCTTAAATAATAAATAAATAATTTATTTATTTGTTATTTATATATAAAGGAATTGACCCAAGTCAAAAACCCTTTTCCCTCCAACAAATATAATAAAATATTCCTAAAAGGTGATTCTAGAAGATGTTTAATAATATTTTATTCATGCACCAGGTTCTAGAACACCCCAATATTTTGTTATAAATAGGAGTGTTTTTCCCATTCATTAGTCACCTCCATTGCATTAGATCACACTAGATCTATTCTTGGTCACCAATTTCATTTTATTTGCATTTTGAACTCCCATTGAGTTCCATGTTTGATAGGGTTTTTCATATCAACCAAAGAGAGGAATTTTAGATCTGAAACACTGAGGACTTCCAAGAACCCATCCCACTGAGGAGAACTAGAAAACACCTTTCTTGTTTTCCTTTCAGGTGCCCCATTCTTTAATGTAATACAAGATTCTTTTTATACATTGTTCTTGTCTTGTTCATTGGATGCATGGAGCCATTTCACATTTTATCTACTTAATGTCTTTTATGCTTAGATCTAATATTATGCAGCAAATCTGAAGATATTTTGCAGCCATACTTGATGTTAGGGCTACTTGATATGCATAGCTAAAGTGAGTTTTTACGACAAAAAATTCATGCTAACACTATCAATGTACCAAATGCAGTGGCCATATTCTCTCAAGAGAAGCCACCTTAATAAGGCATCTTGTTTCCCCATCACATCATCATCATACCATGTATAATGTCCATAATCCCCCAATAGAAGCCAACGTTGTAAGGTCTCCTATTTCCATCCTCCAATAATGTCATGCAATGTATGGGAATAATTCAGTCTATACTCCCCCAATAGTAACCATATCAACAAGGATTCTCGTTTCCACCTTACATCATCATGATGAAAGTCGTGGAGCAACAATATAGTAATGGACATGTGAAATGTCCCATCAACATAATACAAACAAGCTCCATTATGCCACATCATGTGAGAGTTATACTTTCTCCCAAACCTAAGTACATACATGAACATGAGATATATCCCAAACAAAAATACATGTAAATACATGAGACATATCCCAAACAGAAGTAAATACAGGGACATAAGATATATCTTGAGATGTCCAAAATCTCTCATCCACAACCAAAGTAACCATGCATTTTTCTTCTGCATTCTTCTAGTGATGTGCAAGGCATGCATCAGAAAAATACAATCCATTGGGTGGTAACCATACTCACCCAAGAGCAACCAGTGCAACCATACTTCTTGATGGCCTATCTCATAGATCTGAAAGTGGTTTTGCAACCCCTTTCTCCACATCATCAACCATTCATCTCAATGAGGATGATGGACCTCATTTTCGAAAAACTTGGTATCCTTCGATTGTAGGACACCAACCTCCTCAAACTATTGAAGAACTTTGCACTCCATGATATGTTGAAGTGCACCTCAAATGAGACCTCTCCATGAGATCTTCTTCTCATAAATGGCCCTACAAAACCAATAAGGTTCTGGATCTGTTGCAGGTAGAAGTTTCTCTTTGAGCTGTGAGATGCTCATTGACAAAGAGTCATCTTGAAAAGGGAAAAATTTTCCCATCTCAATATGTCTACCATATACTATCCTTTTCTCCATTGCTTCATGAATGAAGCTGCCATTCAATTTCTCCCATAAGGAATGGGTCCTCTTATTCTCACTGATGATCATTAACAATGTTATAGATGTGCAAGGTAAAACATGTGTTGTCTCAAAGCAAGGCACAATGTTGAACTCATAGCCAACCATTTTACATAGGATCATACTCATCCCATCTTCTGAAACTCTACACTTCAACTCAAAGGGTTGAATGTAGCTCAACAATGAAAAACTAAGATGATTCTTCTGTCCTTCCTTGATTAGATCAAGGGTCCTCTACATAGTGATATGATGTTGTTCCAAACCAACATGTTGTTCTAACCCTTGTTCATGCATTAGCCCCGATGGCATGTCCCCATAAGTTTCAATAATAGGTACTGAAACAATATGAGATGAAAGTGGTTGCATACCTTGGATCAACTGATGTGTGGGAACCTCTTTCCATATCACAAGAGTTCCTCCAACTAGAACAATGGTGTCTCCAACTACTGGTATTGATGATGGCTCCATCTCTACAGCTGTACCAACACTGGTATCTGTCTCCTCCTCATCATGCATCTCATCAATCATGCATAGGGCTCCAAATGTCAAGAACTCTAGACCATTTTTCAAAGATGCAAGTGATCCTCCTCTTGATGTAAGCACATCTGCAGCTGATGGGGGTAGAGGTTCCTCCTCCTGAGTGATAATGAGGACATCTTCCTTGGGTTCTCCATGAACTATCTTCTTAATGATGGGAGATTTCACTATGTGAGATGTCTCTAATCTCTTTGTACCATATATCTTCTTCAATATTTGGATAAAATCTGCATAAGAAAACACTTTCAGATGGGATAAGTGACTAAACCACCAATACCTTGCTCCACCTTCTAGGTGCAGCACTGGAAACTCCACAACCTCTCTTTCTGATATAGGAAATTTCAGAAAGAATGTAAATAATTCTCCTTGCAATCCCTCAAGGTGCTTGTGGAAGATCCATCAAATGTAGGAAGGAATAATCTATGCCTCTTTCTTCTATTGTTGCTTCTGGATCTCCTCTCTTCTTTGATTTGCAAAAACTTTTGGAGAGAGAGATTCTCCTTCAAAGCTCTAGGCTATGCTTTGTATTCAGATAGATATTTACTTAGGGTCTCATGCCCCAATTCTTCTATATATTCAGACTAGTCCTCTTTCTCATCAAATAAAGTGGAATAATGTGAAGCTCTTTGCTTCTTTAGTCTTATTTTCTTCTAATAAGAAGTACTAGGACCTTCTTCATCCTAAAACCATCTTGAGGTTTCTCTTTGCCTTTCTCTTCTTGTTTTATTGATCTCTTTGGAGAGATCCTTCATATCTCTAAAGAAATATGAGGAAAAACTTAATCCCTTCATTATAGATATCTACTATCATTTTTTCATATGTTTTCAATGATGTCCACAAGCTAAGCCAAAGATCATGCTCTGATACCACTGTAATATCCCAAAATGGAATAATGCATTGATACACAAACACAATATATGTAACACAGAAAATGTACTTGTAAATATTCAAAAATCATAGAATATATAGGATAAGTGAGCCTTTTATTATTATTTTATATGGATAAACAATACAAAGCTCAAATAAATTCACTCAAGCCAAATACATAGGCTAGAATGACCCTGAAAACATGCCAAAGCAGGCACTGCCTAACTAGAGAGCTGCAGGAAGAAATGCTACATTGTCCCTTCATTTGATGATGTAAATATAATTGTTGGATGAAAATGGGAATTTAGATCTACAGAAATCTGGAGCTCAGATGATGCCAATATTCTAGATCTGGGAAATATGATGGCAACCCAAGATAACCTAGAAAGGATTTCTCAGATCTGTCAATCTAAGAAAATCACCCTCTTGGGGTTTCACTATACATTTGCTGGGTATGCATATTTGAAGCTGGATCCGACAAGTATATGACTGAAATATGTCACAATATCAAATCTAAGCTTGAAGGGCTGATCCCTTTACTAGATCCTCAAGTTAAAGCTCAAGAATCTAGCTCCTCAATCATCCTCTAAAGATTGCACCTGCTGCTACACAACTGCTACCAAAAACTATGTTGTAAAGGATGGAGACTCTCTAGCCTATTTCTAAGATATGAAAATAATCTTAAGAATGATGGAAATAATGGATACAATGTGAAGGAATGGTCCTCCACTATATTACTAGCTGAAATGCTAGCAACTTCCCTTCTCCCTTGGATCTACAAGAATGGACTGTGCAATTCCTATTAGAAAATCTATTGTTGGGAGATGAATAATAGATGACATGATGCCTGATATATATATGAAGCACTGAAAGGCTGATCTTGAAGATCAAGGTGATAGGATGAATCCTTCATCGTTCCTCAACTGAAATATTGAAGGACAAACTTCTCCTCTCAAATCGTGATGCAGAAATGCATTATTTTTGAAGATGTATGGGCTCCAGAAAGAAGGAAAAATATGGAACCAATGCGTGATGATGAATAAATCTCAATATTAAACCATCCCATAGTAGGCACAATTCCCCCATGGTTAAGGGTGGGATTTCCACTCGGAAGCACCCTATGCTAAACAACACTACAGACTTAGATAAATAGCTCAAGCATGCTTGGAATGTCAAATGAAAAATCTAGATATAAACAGATCACACATCAACAATAATCTAAGCCTGCCTTCTATTGTGCCTTCATCTTATTTATATAGATTATGAGCCCTATCATGCCTTGGCCCCCCTCATAAATGTGTTGTACATGTGGACATAGTCTCCATGTTGACTGCGTTGTCTCTCCATGATCTCCATCATGTATGAATGTAATCATCACCCTCTCTATCATGTGTGCATTAAATTCACTACTCGTCCATCATCTTATCATGAATGCTCTATGATCTTACATTTGATTACTTCCATGATCTTAGTTGATTGCTTCAAACTCCATGATCTTTCTCATTAATGAGACACATGATCTCCACTCATTTAACATTAAGTAGTTTCTCCACTACTCCATTATGTAGATATAAATCTGAAATATCCACACACACACATCAAAAGTGCATTTTATTTATCTTTGGGGTTTGTGGGTCCATCCACCCTCTTATTTACTTAATTAAGTATGAAAATTAAGAACTCTAATATTCCAATTATCCTGTGGAAAATTGGGAATATTACGGTAAAATAGAAAAATAAGTCACCACATAACATTTACATAGCATGCATGATGAAGCAGTTCACCCCTCTTGGGCTACATCTACTGGTCCAACTCCCAATGGAATGTCCATCTTTCATTATGCTCAAAATTTTGTAAATACATGTAGTTACAGGCCTGTAATGGTTATTTTCTCTACACAAATTGCTCCAAAATTCTCCAATTAGTTTTAAATGACACTTCAAATGGGAGAAAATTGAGTCTCCTACTCTTTTTCCCAATTACACCTAGAAAAACTCCACTAAAAGTGGAGGATTCCACTTAACTAGAGTCAAAATAGTGATTTCTGCCTTTTTGGGCGTGCTAGAAAAACTCCGCTAGAAAAGACCACAACATTTAATGGTTAGTGGTTGGGATGGCCACATGCCAACCTCAAACCACGCGGTGACCACAACTAAAGGTGGAACCCATGGGTTGAACCCCGGTTGGAATGCCAGTTTGGAGAGTGGTTAACTTAATCCGCGCGGAGAACGTAATGGAGACCGTTGCATGTGATAAGGTTGTAGAGAATGTTGGCAGTATTATGGTTGGAGGTTATGATTAACCGTTGGGAATTGACATTAATTTTTGCAATGTAAACACTTTGTTGCGGTACCATTGGCGGGTTGGGACTGTCGGTGGTCCCCAAACTATATTGCAATGAACTTTAAATACATCCTACGAACAATTAGGGTTAGAAACACCGTGCAGTGCAATTGGAAACTCACCTGTGTGCCTGAAGGGAGGTCCAGGGTTCGACTCTTGCAGCGTCCACAAGAATTTTGATACACCATTAAGGGGACACGTGGCAGCCTCAGGACTAGCCATGTGGCACCCTTTAATTGGTCCTCCAAAAAAATGTACAACTCATTCAACCAATAGAAGGCCACCACTTGTCATCCTGCAGTTGTCTCTAAGGAAGGAATATTCCTTAGAATATTCATTTTCTTGACTATGAAATCCACTTTACTGATTGGGCATCCCAGTCAAACCCGTCGCAAAATTTACCTGTTTGGAATTTCAATTAGAACGCGATATCTACCTCATACAACATTGGTTTTTCGAACCTTTCATAGTGCCAGAATCAGGAAGATGAGATCTACGCAACCATCCTAGTTTCAACCGAATATTGTAACTTTTACTTTTGAGCAAAAATTGTGAAATATTGATCACTCCTCCCCATTGGGAATATTTTAGACCCCAAAATACTTGATTACCTATTCAGCACATAAGGGTACAACTCCCTCACCTTTCCAACCTCCATCCACTTTTCCTTGCTTGGTTTAGTGCCTTTGAGCCCAACTCGAAGGTAGTCAATACTTCCCCTCTTGGATGCTCTTGTCCTCCTGTCAAGAATTGTATCTTCCTTGAGCTCATCCAGAAATTGTGGTAAGAAATATTCAACAGAAGGTAGCTAAGCATCACTTCCTTGATCTCGATCAAAGGTGGCTCATACAAACATAAGTTTTCAACATTAACAACTTAATACATTTGCATCTATGAAGGCAAGTCAAGTTGAAATTCATTATTACCAACTTCCTTTATGATCTTGAATGGACCATATCAAATGGGTTTGAGCCTTTTACCTTCCCCTTGCAGTCTTTCTTTGCTAATGTGAAACCATACCTCATCTCCCTCTTGAAACTTGTAATCAACTCTATGTTTGTCATGCCTCTCTTTGTATTTTCTTTGACTTTTCTAAAGTTGTTCTTGAACTTCTTGATGTATAATCTGAATTTTCTCAATGAACTTTCGAGCCTTGTCAATGTCACTATGGCCATCTATTGCAACATTCTTTCCAAAGATGAAGTCTAATGGATATTTGGTAAATACCCAAAGCATACTTCAAAAGGTGATGTTTGTGTTGAAGATTGCTTTGCCTGGTTGTAAGCGTGTTGAATGTAATGCAGTTTTTCATCCCACGAATTAGGATGTTTAATGAAATTTCATCTCAATAGATGTACAACAGTTCTGTTCACCACCTTGGTTTTTCCATCTGTTTGTGGATGAAAAGTGGTACTCTTTTTCAAATTTGTGTCCATCATCTTCCATAGATTGGACCAGAAATTCCTAATGAACCTGGAATCCCTGTCACCAACAATAGAAGTTGGCAATCCAAAATGAACCCAAATATGTTGAAAATAAAGTTCAAGAGTTTGTTCAATAGTAATGGTTTTCTTACATGGCATAATTATACACATTTTATTGAATCTATCCACAACTACATAAAGATAATCATGTTGTTTTCTTGACATAGGTAGACCTCCAACAAATTCCATGGAGACACTCTCCCATGCCCTTGATGGTACTGATAGTGGCATGTACAACCCAATATTCCTATTGCTAGGCTTTCTTTTTGCACACATAAAATAACCTCTTATAAAACGTGACACACTATCTATCATGCGAGGCCAATAGCAATACCCTTGTAGAAGTGCCACTATTTTTCTTACCCCAAAGTGTCCAACAATCAGAGATGAATGAGCTTCTCTCATGACACTTAGCCTCTCTCCTTATAGTATACATAACTTTCCCAAATGAAACATAAAATTTTTATGCATGTGATAAACTCTTTCTTCAACTTGATTCCCTTCACTCAAACTAGCATACACATCTTGAATATCAATGTCATGTGCATATTGTTCTATGTAACCCTCATGTACAGTAGAATCATTTTTGAGTAAAGTGGATGCAATAATGATTGGTCTTGAAATCATATCAGAAAATTAATTGAAAATAGCTTTCTTGTACCTTATAACCAATTGAAATTGTTGAAGAAATCCCATCCACCTGAAATGTCTTGATTGCTGAAATTTTGTTTGCAACTGCAAGTACTGTAATGGTTGGTGATCGGTATGCACAATAGTCTCTTTACCCAACAAGTGGTGCTTCCACTTCTTGAAACTTTGTACCAACGCATATAGTTCTTTGTCATATGTAGGATAATTTTTCACAGCACCATTCAATGTTTCAGAATGAAAAGCGATAGGCTTACCATGTTGAAAAATTACTGCGCCCATGGCATAATCACTAGCATTAGTTTGTATCTCGAATGGATGTCTCAAATTTGATAATGCAAGGACTGGAGCTAAACTAATATTGTCTTTTAAAGCTTCAAAAGAATTTTTTTTTCCCTCCCCATTGGAATCCTTTCTTTACACTTGTCACTGCATGTATAGGAGTTGCGATGGATGAAAAGTTAGCAATAAACTTTATTCAATACTGAACTGCACCTAAGAAAATTCTTACCTCGGTTACTGTTTTGGGTGTGGGAAAATTCACAATGGCTTCCACTTTAGAAATATCAATTCTCAACTCTCCTCCTCCTACAATATTTCCCAAATAGACCAAAATAATTCTTTCCAAACTCACACTTTGACATCTTAAGAAACAATTTCTCTTTCTTCAAAATATCAAGCACTCTATTCACATGCAAGACATGTTCTTCTCTTTTTTTTCTAAAAATCAATATGTCATCTAAGTACACAATCAAAAATTCATCAATGAATGGATGCAAAATACTATCCATAACACACATGAAATTTTCTAGTGCATTACACAAACCAAATGGCATAACTAACCACTCAAAAAGTCCTTGTTTGGTTTTGAATGCAGTTTTCCATATATCACTTTCTTTAATTCTTACTTGATGATATCCACTTCGTAAATCTAACTTAGTGAAAAAATTTGCTTCTTTCAACTGATCAAGAAAATCATCTATTATTGGGAGTGGGTAACGATTTTTTACCATAATCTTGTTCAAAGCTCGAAAATCTACACACATGCGCCAAGGCCCATCTTTATTTGGTATCAAGATTATGGGTGAACTGCATGGCAAGGTGCTTGGTCTTATGATTCCTTTGTCCAACATCTCTTTGATTTTCCTCTTTATTTCAATTTTCTCCATTATCAAGATGTGATACATACCAATGTTTGGAAGAGGACAATCTTGTTGCAATTGAATCTCATGTTGAATCTCTCTTTTTGGAGGCAACCCTATTGGCTCTTGAAACATATCATGATGTCCATTAACTACATCATATAAATTTTAATTCAACTTAGGATCATATCCCTCAAATGATTCATGATTAACATCAGCTTTAGGCTTAATCATTAGAAGAACAAAATTCTTACTTGAATTTACCAGCCTCTTTACCTGTCCAGCATTTACCATAGCAATGTTTGTCTTCTTGTGATGTGCTCTAACAATGTACTCCTTGACATCTTAGAATAAATGATATATGTTCTCATGGTGATGGGAGATTGCTTTCCTATCATACAAGTAAGGAATCCCCAACACAATACCTGTCATGTCAAGCAGAACCACATCTAATTCAACTGTGTCAACAAAATTTGCAGTGATTGCAAACTGCAATATACATTTCTTTGAAACCTGTAAATTTGCATCCTTAAAAATACAACCCAATGGATATGGTTTTGGATGTGGTATGGTCTCAAGGTTAATTTTCTTGACCAATTCTTTAGAGATTATTTTTTCTTGTGACCCAGTGTCAAATAATGTGTCAATCTTGGTATGTTTGGATATGATCCTAACATGAAATAGTTTTATTCTTTATTCTTCATTTGGAGCATGTATGTGACAGTTTGATGTACTAGTATCAGGTTTAGTTTCAATTTATTTTCCCTTAATTTTCTTCAATCTCATGGCTATAATCTTAGATTCATCACCTGAATCATCTCCTAAATCATGTTGAGTTGTAGCAGCAGTTTTTTGTTTCCCTTTGTTATTGGGTTTCTTTGGCCTCATTTAAGGATGTAATTTCCAACAATGAGTTTCATTATGGCCTTCTTTTAAAAAAAATTTACAAACCAAATTTTCTCCCTCTTTATTAACAGATGGATTCTTTTTTCTTTTACCTTTTGAGATCTTCTCTTTGTTTTTACCGTTAAAAGATTTCTTCCTATCCTCTTCAGAAATGTTTTTCCCTCTAGCTTCTAGATGTGTGTCCTGGACACATACTTCATCTAGACTTGTGGGGTTAAACATGAGAATAATATGTTTTAGGTAGATATGTAAGCCTCCTATGTACTTGAGTAAAGTATATTGGCTCTACAAATCTACCCCTAATAAGAGAGCTCTTCTCCTAAATTCTTGCGTGTATTCTTGCACATTTTTTCCCTTCAATTGCCTAATGTTTTTATAGTTCATTATGGCTTTCTGCATATGATCTAATGGATAAAATTGTTGTTTTATTGCAGTAATGAAATCTGACCATGATAGAATAATCTTACCATGTTTCTTGATATCCTCCTTTGTCTTGGATTCCCACCAAACAAGTGATGCACCTTCCATTCTCAATGAAGCTAATTGGATTTTGGTATCACCATATTGAAGGTTCTGGATTCTCAAATAGACCTCCAATTGCCTAATCCAATTATCAATATTTTTTGCATTTAATTCACCATTAAACATTGGCAATTCAAACTTAACATCAAGTTTTAAAAAATGAATTTTACCAGCGTTCTTTGACTTGTGTAGCTGATGTACTGAAGATGAAGTAGAGGATGATGATGATGAGGCCAAGGATGATGGCTCTCCACTGCCTCCATTTCCTCCATTTCCCTTCTTTGACTTATCTTCATCATTGTGACCTCCTAAATATCCCTATCCTTCCTTGTGAAGTTTGGATCCTTCTCCTTCCAGTATCTCATTCCTTTCTTGATAAAGGATTCTAACCATCTCAGTCATGTCAAGGAATGATTTCCTGAACACTCTTTCTTCCTCTTTGCGATCAACTTCTTCATGGATTTATCCTTCTCTATGAGACATGCTTAATGTAGCTTCCGCTTCCTTAGGAGGTGAACTAGGTGGTGGATATTGTGGCAATATTTCTCTCCTTTGCTTTGGCTCTTCTTGAGACCATTCTGCTCCCACCAATTTGCCTTCTCCTCTCTTGAGATTGAGCCTTGTAAGCATATAAAACTTGCAAACAATTAAACTTTTCTTTGCACAAAACAACTCCAGAGAATAAACTCTAGCTCTAATACCAATCTGATTTGAACGGACTGTATTAGTTTTGTTGTGCTAAGTGCCTTTTCCGTTTATAAACATGTGCATACTTGTATCATTAGTTTTCTTAAGTATTGAGGATTTTAACCATGAATTGTAGATTATTTTAGTAAATTAGAAGCATGCAAATAAGCATAAATAACACTGAACAATAGTCTAAAATAGAGAAATAATTCAACACATAACATTTACACAATAGACATGATTAAGCAGTTCACCCCTCCTGGGCTACATCTGCTGGTCCAGCTCCCAATGGCATGCCCATCTTTCATTATGCTTAAAATTTTGTAAATACATGTAGTTACAGGCCTCTAATGGCTATTTTCTTTGCACCAATAGCTCCAGAATGCTCCAATTAGTCTAAAATTATCCTTCATTTACTTTGAATGGGTGAAAATTGAGTCTCATACTCTTTTTCTTAGTTACACCTAGAAAAACTCCACTAAAAGTGGAGGACTCCACTTAACTGGAGTCAAAATAGTGATTTATACCTTTTTTGGGTGCGCTGCCAAAACTCCGCCGAAAAATACTGCAACATTTAGTGGTTAGTTGTTGGGGAGGCCACATGCCAACCCCAAACCATGCAGTGACTTTAACTGCAGGCGGAACCGAAGGCTTGAACTCTGGTTGGAATGCCGATTTGGAGAGTGGTTAACTTAATCTGCGTGTAGAATGTAACGGGGACCGTTGCATTTGATAAGGTTGCAGAGAATGGTAGAGGTATTATGGTTAGAGGTTATGATTATCTGTCAGGCATTGACATTAATGTTTTCAATGTGAGCACTTTATTGTGGGACCGCTGGTGGGTTGGGATCGTCGGAGGTCCCACACCCCCAAACTATATTGCAATGAACTTTAAATACATCCCATGAATAGTTAGGGTAAGAAACACCATGTAGAGAAGTTGGAAACTCGTCCACATGCCTGAAGGGAGGTCTAGGGTTTGACTCCTGCGACCTCCACAAGAATTTTGATACACCATTAAGGGGACACATGGCAGCCTCAAGGCTAGCCACGTGACACCCTTTAATTGGTCCTCCAAACCAACGTACAAATAATTCAACCAATAGAAGGTTGCCACTTTTCATCCTAAATTTGGCTCTAAGGAAGGAATATTCCTTTTTCTGACTGTGTAATCCACCTTGTTGACTGGGCATCCCAGTCAAACCTATCACAAAATTTACATGTTTGGCATTTCGATCAGAACGCAATATCTCCCTCATACTACATCGGTTTTTCGAACCATTCACGGCACTGGAATCAGGAAGACAATATATATGCAACCATATTGTTTTCAACCCAATCCTGTAAATTTGAATTTTGAGAAAAATTTATGGACTCTTGATCAAATATGGCGCCACCTCTCTTTGGTGTGGTATTTATGAGACAACTAAGATCCAAATTTGGCCAACCATCTCAAGTGAAGCCAATATTGGATATCTATGAACTGAAAAGCTCAATGGAAAGGAAGGACCGTTCAACATGATGTAGCACATCATCATATATTTTTTAGTTTTTATCTTTTATTTTCATTATTCTGAGAAAGGTTGTTTTAAACCTCCTCAAATTTTTATGTAATAATCTATTTTTGATACATATGTAATATTATTTAAACCTCTCTCATTCATTTAGAGAGAGATCTAGGATTTTATCAAAAACACTTTGTAAAATCTTGAATTTCTGTACTTTTGTGACTATTTTGATGAAATATATGGAACAAGATCTTGATTTTCTTGGATATTGAAGCATACTCTACTGAATTTTCATTGATGTACTCTTAGAGTGTATTTGGTTGAAAAGAAGCAGATCAATGTTGTTTATTTCATGAGTAGAACCTTTCATATCAGGTATTTCTATCTTTATGATTGAGTTTTTTTTATGTATTAGCAATAATTTTCCTTATATTGTATTATGTTTGAGATTTGAGTTACAATTTTTCATTAAAGCACTATTGTACGATGTTTCAACTGTAATTCCTTATTGAGAATATGATCAATTGATATATGTGATATAGTTTCACAATTATTTTTCCTAACTATTTAGTAAAAATAATTATCTTTAACAATTTCATCTCTTATGGCAATTGAATGATCTTTATTACCTTTTTCTTTAAGATATATTTGTAGATCACATGAGTTAATTCATTCCCAGGTGTAATATTCCAAAATTTTCATGCAGCAAATTGGAATATTAATTTTTTCTAATATCACTTAGGAGATGAATAAAAGGGTAAGGAGGCCCATACATTTTAGAAATAAGGATAAAATCCCTCATAATGTGTAAAGGGATCACAATGCCAGCTAGATTTTACACTCTCATGTGTGAACAGGGACATTTTGCATGTAGACAGGGCCAAGTTTGACCAAGTCAAACACAGAAATGTAGGAGGAGTGGATCAGCAAATAAAAGATGCTCAATGTGAATGTGGTTCAGCCTAGATAGATATATGTGAGCTAGATTGAAGACCCTTAGGAGTGAAAAGGGCTGAAGCAAGTTGAAGAGGTCAACCTTGACCAAATCAAACAACGCAGTTTAGAGGAGTGGCTCTAATGAAGGCACAACGCAGTTTTGGAGGGAGATCATTTGTGTGATGGTGGAAACCCTATTGAGTGGGATCCAAGGTGATAAGGCTCACCTATTTTATAAGGAAGAGGATGGCAGCCATTTGGAGGTTAGCTTATGTATTATATTTTCATGTCTACTTAGACTTTTTCTCTCTTAGCTGTTTAGCTGAGATTGCTGGTGCTGCTTAGCACTACAGGATTCTTGTTTAGGAATTCCTTCTCTTCCCTTTGGGTAACTCTTGGGAGAGATCTGATCCATCATTCCTCACATCTGGAATTTGTTCCAAGCTTCAGTCTATAGGCTCATTGAGTTTTCTACAGGAGGTTGAACTAAGTTACAGGGTGTTTCTGGGGAGGGTTGAGAAACCCATTTTCTGAAGTGGTTTTGCATAGGTGGGAGGTTTCCTTCCATTAGAGGATCATTTTGGAGCATTCCTGGGCTGATATCAGATACTTGGTAGTATTCAAACACATTACCATCACTTCTAGTGTTATTCCACTCAGGAATTTCGTTATTCCAGCATGGCAGTTTTAGTAGTGACTTTTGTGGCTCTTTCGAGGAGTTTTCCTGTGATTGGAGGACAGATTCTTCCATGGGGGAAGAACCTTGATCATATCTACATTAGATATTCATTATTATAGCCTTGTACACTCATGTGGTTCAGTTCCAGTGATTATTCAGTAATTTTCTGGGGATCACCATTTGTATTCAGAATGTTTGACAAGAAACCCTTGTCGGGTTCTCTTGCATTTTGTATAAAGGAGAATAGATCTCATTCTTCTGAGCATATTGACTAATATAATTCTAGATATATTTGTCTCTATAATTTTTATGTACAAACCCTCTCTTAGACTGCGTAGAAACTTTTATGCAGTATTTATTGTGTTGCAGTGATTGGGGTTTTAGCTCTTTTTGGCAATCCTAGGTGTGGGAGATTTGTTTAACCCGCCTAGTTTGATTTGTTTCATCTCTATTCTTGGATTTAGGTTGTATAGTTTCTGATATATAGGATTCAAGAGTTATTTTTATTATTTTATAGCATAAGTTACCGGAAATGTGTTTTTAGTGCATGCTTGCTGAGCTGTCCCGATTTTGTGATATTATAGTGGTATCAAAGCAAGATCTTTGGCTCAGCCTGTGGGCTTCAAGCGAAGTGCTATAAAATAAAGAGAAAGGCCAGCATGATGAAGAGGATGATTTTACTGTCATCACTTTTTAGATCCAGTAAGAACCTCTCCGAGGAGGTTGGACAAGAAGAGAGAAAGAGCAGTGAAACTTTAAGAGAGTTTCAAGAGGAGGAAGAGCCATGCACTTCCTATGATCAGAAAAGGAGGCCAATGTTGTGGAAATCTCCATAGCAGTGGAACATATCTTTTCCTTTTGAGATGGAGGAGAAATTTCCGGAAGATGGAGGACACTTGGATCACATGATTCTAAGTAAATACCCTGTTGAGTACAAATATCAACCTAGGGCCTTCAGCGAGACTCTAGCTTTCCCTCAATTAATTCATTTGGAGGAAGAAATAAGACCTAGTGGACAAGGGAGGATAAAGGGAAATAGGTTTCTATTGTCTGCTATTGATGGGTCATCTGCAGCAAGGGTTTGGGCAAAGAAACTTGATGCATTTTTCCTACTGCATCCAATGGTAGAGGAAGAGGTTGTAGAGATTGCAGCACTGCATCTAGAGGGAGAAGAAAATATTTGGTGGTTCAGCCATTTGAGCCATTCAAGAGTGGTTACTTTTTCTAAATTTACTCAAAGGTTGATTGGAAAATTTGGTGAAGGAAAATCAAAGGAGAAGAAGCCCTCACCACCAGTGGAAGAGACTTGTACCAGTTCAATCACAATTGTGGGGAAGTAGTCCTCAACATCCTTAGTTGGAGGAGCCAACCTATTGGAAGGAGAATCCCTTACAACCATACAAGATACTTCGTAATTTCATCAAGGTATTCCTAACTTTTCATCTCCTATTGTTTCAGAAAATCATATGGAGGATTGTGTACCTTTGCACACTGCTCATTTGGGACAGCATGATTGCACTGCACTGTGCAACCTTGGCTTGATCAAGGAAGGATTGAGACATTCTCCTAATGGGTCACTAATGGTCTGCACACCACATGTGAGGGTGGGGTGTGAATTCTTGGAGGATGAGGTGAACTTTTTCCGAAAAAAATTCATGCAAATCCCTATGTTCATCCTTGAATTGAGACATGAGACAACCAAAACACCATGGAGGATGTTTATAGCGCTGTCAAGGGGTAGCAGTGAGGAGGCTTTGCCTTCAGCTCACTTGGATCCTTATGGATTCAAGATGGTCATTGGTATGAGATATTTTCTAAGAGATCTCCAAGGAGTTGCATTTTAGCATCCCATGAAATGCAATAAGGAAAATATGATATGGGAGGATGGTAGTATTATTTGGAGGAGTACCAATATGGAGAATGGTAGGAGGCATCCATCGGGGGATAAGTGGATGTGGATAGAGAGCAAGAAGCTAGAGAGATACTTGCAAATCTATGATACTGGGCAACAAGAGGCAAAACTGCGTTGGCTACTCTTGAGAGAGTTTGGCCATCATGAGACATATCCTTTTTCCAAGGGTATGTGGGAGAAAAGAACTTGGCAGGGTACTTGCATCATGGAGAAGCAAGGAGTGTGGATGAATTTTGATGACATGGTCATTATGTTTTCACCACATGGGCTGTATGATGGAGGTATGAGAAGGCAGCAAATAATTTTGTTGCTTTGGAGGATTGAGAGAGAGTAAGGACATATTTTCTCTCACATTTTGCATGATGTTGTAGTAGGAGGAGATGGCAACATTATGGGAGGAGCCTTTGACATTGAACATGTCAAGGAATGGACTTATGAGTTGGAAGGAGCCTATTTGCATAGGCCAACAACACTGTCACTTTGGAGCAGGAACTTGTTGATGGAGTGTTCCTAGGATCACTTCACATTTGATGCACTTGATGGATGTGGAGGAGGTGAGATGATAGAGTAGTGGGTGGATTCATCTATTACTGTGGAATGTTCTTCTTGACTTGGATACCCAAGCAAGAGAAGGAGGATCTTCATGTAGCATATGGTACATTCCTCTTCATAGAAGTATGTCATACCACTATGGGGGACTTATTTATGGATCCTATCATCACCTTACTTTCATTACATGGTAAGAATTCCGTTTTTTCATTTATTGATTTTCCAACACAATATTTTCATGCTGTTACCATTATTTTGCAATGCATTCCTCCACAAAGGGGCAAGCTTATCTTTGGGCTCCATGGAGCATTTTTGGCCAGCCACTATGATGGAGATGACCATCTATTGGATAACTTGGGGCAAGTGTTTGGTTACTACTTGTATGCTCAGTTGATACATTCGGCCATTTACTATTTACTAGTAGATGTGATGACTTACACAACTAGCCATTTGTCAAGAGACAACTTGCCATGCTATTTTCTGAAGCTGCAGTGGGGAAGACTGCGCTGTGACTACTTGGGATACTATTGGTACCTTCCAAAACTACCTAAAACCTTTAGTATTTTTTTCATTATGGTGTTTATCATGATCCTATTTGCTGATATTGTTCTTGATTTTATGAGGAGCGTGATTAGAGGATAAACACATGGGGTGGATGTGTTCTTTGGGAAGGAGGATTCCCACATTTTCTGCATTACATGCTCTAAAGGAAGCATGGGGAGAGACATGGCCACTACAGAAAAATATTGGTTTCTTTATGAGGAGGGCCATGAGATGGATGAGATGCCATATGGTGGTGACTTCTTATCCATCACGCATAAGTTGGTTTGGGCCAGCTTGATTCACAACACTGCGAGAGGGGTCTTTGGAGATCTAGTTTCTCTCTTGCCATTTGAGAGCAACATTATTGCAGCCCAAGATCAGAAAACTCTCTGCACTTAAATTAAGTGGAGAAGAGGATAGTGTGGGGTAGGCTACTTTGTATACCATGTTCAAAATTTCAGCTCACCTACTTTGCAGGAGCTCGAGGTGGAGGATGATTTGCATGAGTTACCATTTCAGAGGGTGGCTCATTTCGTATGGTTGATAGCTTGGGGATGGAAGATTCATCTAGGAATGGTAGATCCCAATGTATATCAGACCACATGCCTCCAGCAGAAATTTATACCAGCCATTGTTGCCTCCATTGATATTTTACTATCACATACTGATAGCTATTTGGGGTGTCCACCGAAAGCTAGTTTGTTACCTGGGAGGGGAAACTTGGAGATATATTGATGACGCAACACCTTGATCCTTGGAGGATTTTATATTATGAGGTTGCTACAGGGGGAGAATATAATTCTCTTCAATTCTATCCTTGCAGTGGCTTGAGGACAAGCAACACTTGGGAGGGGAGGACTGTAATATTCCAAAATTTGCATGCAGCAAATTGGAATATTAAAATTTTCTAATATCACTTAGGAGATGAATAAAAGGGTAAGGAGGCCCATAAATTTCATAAATAAGGATAAAATCCCTCATAATGTGTAAAGGGATCACAATGCCAACTGGATTTTACACTCTCATGTGTGAACATGGACATTTCTCATGTGGACAAGGCCAAGTTTGACCAAGTCAACAACAAAAATGTAGGAGGAGTGGATCAGAAAATAAAATATGCTTAATGTGAATGTGGTTCAGCCTAGATAGCTATATGTGAGCTATATTGAAGACCCTTAGGTGTGAAAATGGCTGAAGAAACTTGAAGAGGTCAACCTTGACCAAATCAAATAGCGCAGTTTAGAGGAGTGGCTCTAATGAAGGCACAACACAGTTTTGGAGGGAGATTGTTTGTGTGATGGTGGAAAACCTATTGAGTGGGACCCAAAGTGAGAAGGCTCACTTATTTTATAAGGAAGAGGATGGCAGCCATTTTGAGGTTAGCTTATGTATTACATTTTCTTGTCTGCTTAGAATTTTTCTCTCTTAGCTGTTTAGCTGAGATTGCCGATGCTGCTTAGCACTATGGGAATCCTGTTTAGGAATTCCTTCTCTTCCGTTTGGGTAACTCTTGGGAGATATCTGATCCATAATTCCTCACATCCAGAATTGGTGCCAAGCTTCATTCTATATGCTCAGTTCATTTTCTGCAGGAGGTTGAGCTAAGTTGCAGGGTGTTGCTGGGGAGGGTTGAGAAACCCATTTTTTGAAGTGATTTTGCATAGGAGGGAGGTTTCCTTCTATTGGAGGATATGTTTGGAGAATTCCTGGGCTGATATGAGATATTTGGAATTATACCAACACATTACCATCACTTCCAGCATTATTCCACTCAGGAATTGCATTATTCTAGCAAGGCAGTTTTAGAAGTGACTTTTGTGGCTCTTTCGGGGAGTTTTCCTGTGATTGGAGGATGGATTCTTCAATGGGGGAAGAACCTTGATCATATATGAATTATATATTCATTATTACAACCTTTTACACTCATTTTATTTAGTTTCAGTGATTATTCAGTAATTTTCTGGGGATCACCATTTGTATTCAGAGTGTTTGACAAGAAACCCTTGTCGGGTTCTCTTGCATATTGCATAAATGAGACTAGATCTCATTCTTCTGAGAATATTGAATAATATAATTCCAGATATATTTTTATCTATCATTTTTATGTACAAACCCTCTCTTAGACTATGAAGACACTTTTATGCAGTATTTCTTGTGTTGCAGTGATTGGGGTTTTAGCTCTTTTTGGCAATCCTAGGTGTGGGAGATCTATTTAACCCACCTAGATTGATTTGTTTCATATCTATTCTTGGATTTAGGTTGTATAGTGGCCAATATATAGGATCCAAGAGTTATTTTTTTTATTTTATAGCATAAGTTACTAGAAATGCGTTTTTAGTGTGTGTTTGCTGAGCTGTCCCGATTTTGGGATATTACACCAGGTATAGATTAAGATAAATATTAGATTAAATATATGCATATGATTGTTATTTAAATAGATCATTTATTTTAGTTCAAAATAATTTTCCATTTCATCTTATATCAACACCATCATCATATCAAATCTTTTCTGGGAAACTGGTCCCATTATCCTTAGTCAGAGCCACTATACCAAACAGAAAAGGAGTTTCTTTCAAGGTTCGAACCGGGTGGCTATCCCCCATGTTGTTGTAATGGAATTTTGGGCTTCAACAGGTTGAACACACCATAGGTGATCCTTTTGAAAATTTTGAAGAACCTATTGGGGATGAAGAAGAACTTGTTTCGCCAGAGGAACCTACGTCACATATTCAAGCCATGGATGAAAATGAATCCCATGGATTATTTCCCATTATAGAAAAAAATAGGGAAACTAAATGAAGAAAATTAGCCCCTCAACCCAAGTTCCACATTTCCATGGAACTACCTCTAAGAACTCTGACACGTTCATGTTTTAATTTGTTGTTTTCTGTAGAACCTATGACTATGCCTCAGACTATGAAAAGATGAATCTATTTCCATCTACTCTTAAGGATGAAAACTTGCACTAGTTCATGGGTATACTAGGGAACAACATCGCTACCTAGGCACAGATACAAGAGGCCTTCAACAACAAGTACAGGGACTATTGTAGGTCCAAGGAAACTAAAGAGGAAATATTCAGGATGACTCTAGGACGTGATGAATCCCTAGAGGACTATAAAGAGAGGTTCCAACTGTACCATTCATCTTGGATCACTTAAACTAGTAATTCTCCAAGAGATTGGGGAGAAGGTGATAGAAATCTTTAATATGTTATCATGAAGAGATATCTACCAGCTACCTTATGAGACAATCAAAACTTTCTACAGGAACCATTCTAGGGCATCTAGGAAGAAAGGTCGAGCTAGCCAAAGTATGACCAATACCCCTTCCTCTTCCACCTCCATCAAGCATGATATTGGAAATATGTTGGAGGACTTCAAGTGTGAGATGTTGCACAACTTTGCATTGAAAAATGGAAACAATGTAGATCAAGTGGAAGCAAGAGGAAGAAGAAAGAGCCTTGGCTATATTCTTCCTTATATGTACTAGAAAAAATCATTGAAATTAATGTACATTAATTTTCATAGAGTTTTTCTTAGTCTCTGAGGAGAATCATGCCACAAAAAAGTGTCCCTCCTTACCTGAACTCAAAGTTTTATATCAAGGTGGGAAAGCAGGACCAGAGCAAATATGTTTCATCAACCATAGAAGGCCTCAAGACTCTTGGTCATATCAGTAGGGTATGCAAGGTGCATCTTATTCCTACTATCACAACAATCAAAATGTACCTATCAAACCTTGGTACACCCCCACTCCTCCATCCTAGCCTACACCTCCTACTTGGCCTTACAACCCTCCATATCATCCTCATCCTATGAACCAACCATTTCAACATTATGTTCCTCAACAACCTCAATGGAAAAACCCATCCCAAGGGTGGAGGCCTCAACATATTCAACGACCTACTCTAATACCTCCACCCCAACCTCAAACTCATCTTCCTCATGTTGTTCCACCCAAGCTTCCCCAGATGCCTACATAGCCCAATATGAACCCAAACAATAAACAAGAACATCAAGTTTATAGTGGAGAGACATCCTATCTAGCTTAGGTTGTGGGGATAGAAAAGATTAATCTTAGTTCGGAAAAAGTACTCAGAGAAAAACATCCTCCATCTCCACTTGTAGAGGTTGATGAGGAAAAGGAAGAAAGTAACACTTAGATTCAACAACCTCCTTTTCCTGAGCGCGTGATCCACTCCAGTCAGCACACCCCAGAGGAGACCGAAATTCTAGGAGAACTAAATTATTTGTGTGTAAAAATACCCCTTCTCTAGGCCATTAAGCATGTCCCTATTTACAATAGGCTCATCAAGGAAAAGTGCTTCAAGAAACCTAGGAGAAAGAAGAAAGATACCCCCACCATAAATGTAGTAGGACAATTTTATGACTTAATTTTGGGAAGGGTGATCTTCCCAGAGTACTGAGACCCTGGTAGTCCAGTTGTAGATGTGCACATAGATGGTGTCATAGTCCCCAATACTCCAATTTCTCTTGGGGATGCCATCAATTTAATGACCAAGGAAACTATGCTTAAACTCAACCTACAAGGGACTTTGAGGAAAACCACAACGGTTCTACAACTTGTGGATCTATCCACAGTAGCTTTGAAAGTAATTGTTGAGGATGTTATGGTTTCAATTAACTCTTGGGGTTATCCTACAGATTTTCTAGTTCTCCAGCCAAAAACCAAGTTTAATGGATATCCTCTCATTCTAAGGATACCTTTCTTAGCCATTGTCGATGCTTATATCACCTATCGAGCCAGAAACATGGCTATTAAGAATGGGCCCTTATCTAAACAGCTGGTATTATATCCTCCAGCCCAGCCTTCCATTGACCGTGACCTACCTATATGGTTGGAGGAAGAAGAATAAGAAGATGTTTACAACACTGCACCCTACCCCATTTGTACCATAGATGTTGTTCTTAGAGGGGGGCAACTTGATGAAGATGAACTCATTGACCAAATCATTCAGAATTAGTCCCCTTGTGACAGACTGCTTGAAAACCTATTCAAATAATTTGAGATCCACCCTTGGATAGAACTACACTCAGTGGATTCAACCTCTTGAACCACCAAGGCTACGGAATGTGGCCCATCCAAATCTCTTAAAACTGACTCGAATCTCTTAGATAGAGAAGAAGAGAAGCTATGCCAGCTTTTGAAAGAAAACCTAGATGAATATGTTTGGGACTACAAGGACATGAAAGGGGTGCATATCTTAGTGTGCAGACATCATATTTACATTAAATAAGGATGCAAGCCTGTGCGTCAACCCCAAAGGCAAATGAACCCAGCTCTAAAAGACATATTCAAGGAAGAACCGCAAAAATTGTTGGATGTGGGTTTCATTTATCTTATATTAGACAGTGAATGGGTATCTCCTCTTTTCCTATTCTTAAAGAAGAATGGAAAATGGTGAATTTGTGTTGATTATCGGGAACTCAACAAAGCCACCAAGAAGTACCATTTCCCTTTTCCCTTTATAGATCAAGTCCTGGATGGCCTTGCAGGAAAGAATTTCTTTTCTTTCTTGGATGGTTTTAGTGGGTATAACTAGATCCAAACTATCCCTACAGACTAGGGAAAGACTACTTTCACATGTCCTTGGAGTACCTTCACTTACAGATTCCTACACTTTGGGTTGTGAAATTCCCCAGCTACCTTCCAAACAACTGTCTTGAGAATTTTCTCTGAGCTAGTCCATGAAACAGTTGAAATATAAATGAATGAATTCACACCCTATAGGGATGACTTCCAAGAATCTCTCTCAAATTTTGGAAAATTACTGAGAAGATGCATTGTAATATTCCAAATCTGGAATAGCTAGCAAGGCTTGACTGGAAAAAGCATTTTCTAGTAATGGCTACTACAAGAATTGAAACTAGGACCTGGATCCCTTAGAAAAATGTGTCTAAGTTCTAAATCTAAGAGAATGATCCAAAGAAATCCTTTTAAGTGGGTTAAACAAATTTCCCACACTTAGATGTCCTCAAAAAGTGCCCAATGAAGGGACTGCAACAATACATGAACATGAGATGGAGCAATAGCGTTATTTTATGAAGTCTAAACACATGAAGAAGTAGATATCCAACCAATGTATAATATAACAGAAAATGTGTACAATTATTTGAGGAATCAATCACTCAATATGGGCAATGAAAGCCTCAATGAGACATGTATAAGACAATATAGCAACACTACTATGCAGAAAGGTCATATGACTAAAATAACGCAGATCATTGGAGACACTGCAACAAAATACATGATAATAGAATGGTATAAAACTATCATCTCAAATAAATTATGGAGAGGAAGCTCTCAACCCCTAAAAACACTAATACAACAATAATACAAAATCCGTGGAAGGATTGGCTACAATATTCATGAAAATGGAAAATCTGCAGAAATGTCGGAGTTGGTGGGTAGCAGCTGCAACTATGAAAATTACTAGAGATGGCTGAAGATGAAGTGCAATTTCAAATAACCCTCCTCCAATAGATCTTTCAAGTGATAGGCTGATCCTATCCCTGAAGATATCTTCCTCCAAGATAATGGTGCAACCCCTCACTATACATATGCACTGAAATAACGTAGTATGGAGAATGGACTGCCCTGTCTGTGATTGGAGATGCTTCGCCTTGATGCCAAGATATGAAAATCAGCTTTGAAACCTTCCTTACTAACCTTTCCTAGGAATAGAGACTCCCTCCTCTAAAAGATGAGACAAGGAATGGTGTTGTGGAACCCTCCACTGCAACACCCAACAACACTAAGTTATACTTCAGCAGAAATAATGCAGTGACTGAAAGCATTGGCTTTGGCCTTGAGCTAAGATGTGGAGAAATGAAGTGCAATCCTTCAAGAGGCCTCTCAAGAAGGAGAGGAAATCCTAAACAGGAATCCCTCGTGCTAAACAGCACTGCAACTCAGCTGAATAGCCAAAGACTGCAAATAGTCTAATCAGACAAATAATCAAATTCTCAAAGATGTCTCACTATGGTTTCCTCTTCCTCCTTTTATTCAAGTGAATGTCTCTTTGCCCTAGACCCCACACATTAGGGTTTATTCCACAAATAATATTCCTCCCTCTCAAACTACGATGTCTTCTCATGCAAGCTACACCTCTTAGGCAGTGTTGTTGACTTGATCAAACTTGACCTTGTCCTCATGAATTTTCCCCTTCTCACACTGGAAGGTGCAAAATTAAGCTACTCCATTGATCCATTTCACACTATGAGGGAATTTATTCCTACTCATGGGCCTTTTACCCATTTTATTTATCTCCTAGATGATATAAAAAAAAATTAATATTCCAATTTGCTGCATGAAAATTTTGGAATATTACATTCCTCCCCTCTCAAAGATTTCTTTTCCTCAAGCAAGTGCAAGGATAGACTGAGTTCCTTTCTCCTCCTCTCCCTGTAGCATCCATGTATGATGATATCCTCCAAGTGAAGTGATGCTATCTCGTCAATCAAGCCTCCACATTTCTCCTCCTTAGCATGCAAGTAAGCTATCAAGCTATGATCATGTAAAGGCGAAATACTCAAGAGGATAGAAAAGTGATGTATAGAGGCCCCCTTAAGGAACAGGATCTGAAATCTAGTGGGAATTATCTCTCCCATATGAATCCTCCATCCCCAAGCTATTAGCCATGCAAAATGAGTCACCTCCCAATTAGGCAACTCCTGAAAACTGTCCTCCACCTTTGGCTTCGGCAAAGTAGGTGGGATGAAAATCTGCACATGGTAGACAATGTAGCCTACCCCATGCTATCCATCTCTCCACTTAAGATAAGTGTAGAGTGTCTGTTGATCATGGGCTGCAATAAGGTTGCCCTCAAGTGGCAATATGAGGACTATATCTACAAAGATCTCTCCTCCAACGCTGCAAATCATGCTAGCCCAAATATCCCCATATATGATGAGTTGGAAGTCATCATTATATGGCATCATATCCATCATATGGCTCACCTCATATGGAAAAAAAGGTGTTGCTCTAGTGGCCATACCATCTCCCATGCTCCCCTTAGAACATGTAGTGCAAAAAGTGTGAGGAATTTCTCCCTCAAAGGACACATCCACCCAATGTGTCTCTCTCCCAAGCATGCTCCTCATAAAGACAATAAAAATAGAACCATAGGGAGAAAAAATGAGCATCATGCTTGCTGCCATGTGTAACAAGTGAGAAGGTCAATGACCTCTCAAATGAAACCAACGCAGCTTGACCCTCAACTGCAATAGAGACTGATAAAAAGTGTGGTTTCTCAACCAATTTATTTCTGCTCCAAGCTCCTCATAAGTATGGAGGAAGTGAATGAAGTAAGGTGTATAATGAACATGTCCTCCATAACATATCTCTTCCCCAAGTCCTCTTAGGGAGTGGCCATCAATCATGCTTATGGCCTCATCTACACCATATGGTCTAGACAAAATAATGCTCCTCCCTGGAGCATCATCCTGCACATGTATGGTTAAGGGATGCACATATACATTGTACAAATAATCATGTAAACAAAAATTAATACCCTTACCATATTCTCTACTCATACAAATGGAGTGGCTCATAGATGAGTCTCCTCTCATCCTCAAAGAGAAAAGAGGTGGTTGTGCTAAATCTCTCAAAGAGTTATGTAACTCCTCCATTTTCTCTCGATCCATGCATCACCTCACATGCTAATATATCTCCTCCTCAAATCCCTTCCAAAGATACCCCTCCATGATGGTGTGGTATGATCTCATAGAACAAGTAGGGCTGAAAAGGAAATCCTCATGAGCTGCTTGTAGTAACTTCTCCTTGATCTTGGAAGCTATAGATAAGAAGATCCTACCATGATAGTAGATGACCCCATCTCTGACTGAATATCCCTCCTCATGAAAATGGTCATCCAAGATCATGCAAGTGAAAAGATCCTTGGAATACTCCACCAACAGCTGGGAGTTGCAATATGGATCTATCCTCCATAGTGACAGCGATGATGATCTCTCATGAAGAATATCTGTCATATGGCTGCCCTCTCATTTGACATCTCCCATGTCAAAGATGAAAGTTGGAAGGCTGCTATCCTTCCTCTACTGCTTTTTCCACAGCCTCTAAAATGGAAGTGGGTAAAAATGATGTTCAGGGAATGCTCCCTCTCTCCCAGACTCCCAGCACTGTATCAAGCTCTCCCAAGGTTCCCACTCCTCTGAAATCACTAAGTGGTGCCTCAGCTGGTGAAACATCCATCCTCCTCTGCTGATCCAGTGGTTTCCCTAGCAAGATGTCTCCATGCAATGAGACATAATCATCAAGAGATGACTGCAAATATGAATGGAGAAAACTCTCCATGCTTCCACTGCGCAATCCAATCACCTTCATAGGTGCATCAACCTCCTAAAGTGGATAGGGATGTTTACATCTCATCTTATGCTACTGGTTCTTCTCCCTACCTCCTCCTTGTGTCTCCTTGGTTCCACACCTCCTCAACAATGGCACATGAGTTGTGCCTTGATCTCCAAACATGAGATCATGGGGACTTCCTTGCAAAGATGGAAGAATCCCTCTATTTGGAGCAAGAGCTCCTCCTTCCTCTACAGGAGGCACTAGATAATCTCTAGACATGATAGCGTTGTTTCCCTCAATCTCTACAACATGAATGGGAAAACCTCCAATGATTGGATCCCTTTTTGAAAATTATATCTCCATGCTCCCTTGTTCAAAGGTGTGAGATGGAAGTTTCTCTTTCGGAAAAGTATGGTGCAAGTTTCCAGCCTTCTCCATGGTTTTTTGAAATGGTACTGCGTTCTCATGAAAGGTTTTTGTTTGAGTTTTCTTGTTTAGTTCCACCATGTGTGTCTCATGAATCCTCCTATCAAACTAATGCCTTAGTAAAAATAGCATAGGATGCAATGTTTACATTTCTCAAAGAAAAGGATTCAAAGATCCACCAGGCATAAACCTTACCTCTCAAATTCAGCGCTGCAACTTTGATGGCTTCATCTTCAAGAATGTGGTGCTGCTACAAGAAGGTCTCTAGATCCTCCACCCAAGCTTTGGCTGAACATGTAGGTGATCCTTCAAAGGTAGATAGATGAAATCTATCCTGTTGCTCTCTTTCCTTCACCTTCATCTTGCAAAACTCTAAAAAATTGAGATAATCTCAGAATTTCTGAGTTTGAAACTCATACTCTTTCAAGAAATTACTAAAGGTTTCCCTCCTAGCAACCTATTCTTCTCTTTCCATCTCTCTCCCAGCAATATTGGGCATGTGACTGCGTTGTGTATTAGGGTGTGTAGCTGCTTGCTCACACTCCTTATATGTCAATCTAGAGTTTGCTTTAGATTCAAACTCTTCTGGAGATTCTCCATAAATCTCCCTCCTAATATTCTTGAAGTATTCATGAATAATATGTAAATATTTAGGAAGAAGCTTTGTAAGCTTATCCCATTTCCTTTCTTCAAAATATGGAGTGTTCCTCCTGCTTATCGCTTTGTCTCCTTCTCAATGAGAATAGAAAGTGCAGGGTTCTTCCTCTTATTTCTGCTTATCCTCCTTGGGGAGGTTCTTCATGGATCTAAAATATGATGAGATAAAACTCATATTATTCAATATTCTGATCTCTTGGGCTCAGACTCATAGGCTGAGCCAAGACTATGCTCTGATACCACTGTAATATTCCAAATCTGGAACAACTAGCAAGGCATGACTGGAAAATGAATTTTCTAGTAATGGCTACTACAGGAATTAAAACCAGGACCTAGATCCCTTAGAAAAATGTGTCTAAGTGATAAATCCAAGAGTATGCTCCAAATAAATCCTTCTAAGTGGGTTAAACAGATTTCCCACACTTAGATGTCCTCAAAAAGTGCCTGATGAAGGGACTGCAGCAATACATGAACATGAGATGGAGAAAAAATGCTATTTTATGAAGTCTGCACACATGAAGAAGTAGATAGCCAACCAATGTATAATGTAGCAAAAAATGTGTACAATGATTTGAGGAACCAATCACTCAAGCTGGGCAATGAAAGCCTCAATGAGACATGTAGAAGACAATATAGCAACACTGCTATGTAGAAAGATCATATGACTAAAATAAAGCAGTTCATTGGAGACACTGCAACAAAATACATGATAATAGAATGATATAAAAATATCAGCTCAAATAAATGAGGGGGAGCAAGCTCTCAACCCATAGAAACACTAATACAACACTAATACACAATCCTTGGAAGGATTGGCTACAATATACATGAAAATGGCAAATCTGCAGAAATGTCGGAGTTGCTGGATAGCAGCTACAACTCTGAAAATAACTGGAGATGGCTGAAGATGAAGAGAAATATGAAATAACCCTCCTCCAACATATCTCTCAAGTGATAGGCTGATCCTATCCCTGAAGATCTCTTCCTCCAAGATAATGGTGCAACCCCTCACTGTACATATGCACTGAAATAACACAATATGGAGAATGGACTGTGCTGTCTATGATGGGAGATGCTTGGCCTTGATGCCAAGATATGAAAATAAGCTCTGAAACCTTCCTTACTAACCTTTCCGATGAATAGATACTCCCTCCTCTGAAATATGAGACAAGGAATGGTGTTGTGGAACCCTCCATTGCAACACCCAGCAACACTATGTTATACTTCAGCAGAAATAACGAAGTGACTGAAAGGAGTGGTTTTGGCCTTGAGCCAAGATGTGGAGAAATGAAGTGAAATCCTTCAAGAGGCCTCTCAATAAGGAGAGGAAATCCTAAACAGGAATCCCTCGTGCTAAACATCACTGCAACTTAGCTGAACAACCGGAGACTGCAAATAGTCTAATCAGACAAATAATCAAATGCTCAAAGATGTCTCACTATGGCTGCCTCTTCCTCCTTTTATGCAAGTGAATGTCTCTTTGCTCTAGACCCCACACATTAGGGTTTCTTCCAGAAATAATATTCCTAAACTGCGTTGTCTTCTCATGCAAGCTACACCTCTTAGGCAGCGTTGTTGACTTGGTCAAACTTGACCTTGTCCTCATGCATTTGCCCCTTTTCATACTGGAAGGTGAAAAATTAAGCTACTCCATTGATCCCTTTCACACTATGAGGGACTTTATTCCTATTCATGGGCCTTTTACCCATTTTATTCATCTCCTAGATGATATAAGAAAAAATTAATATTCCAATTTGCTGCATGCAAATTTTGAAATATTACATGCATTGAGATGCATCTCTCCTATCCCAAAAAAGTGTAAATTCTTGAAACGAGCAGGAGCAGTATTGGAACACTCAATCTCCCAATCAGGAATACAGGTGGACTAAACAAGATCGCCATCATCAAAATGGTACCTTCTCCTCAAAATTAACATAGAGATGTCAAGAGTTTCTTAGGTTTAGTTGGCTACTATAGAAGGTTTATCAAATATTTCAGCAAGTTGTCTTTGACACTATTTGGTTTGTTAGCCAAGGAATCTGATTTGAATTGGTTTAGTCTCTATCAAGAATATTTTGAGCTCATTAAGGGAAATTTAACTACTTCCCCCTTTCTCCAAGGTCCAAATCAGACTCACCTTTCCACATTCACACATATGCATCACACAAAGCTATGGGGGAAGCCTTTGGGAAGTTATAAGACAGATTAAATTATTCAAACTATTTCATCAGTAAGAAATCATCCAAGGCCAAACTCAACTATATTGTCAGAGAGAAGTAAATGTTATCCATTTTCCATGCTTTAAAAAAAATTATACATTATATCACTTGTTATAAGAACTTTGTACACACTGACCATCCAACCATCAAATATTTAATGAACAAACTAGATGTTAATGCTAGAATAATTAGAGGATTGTTACTATTACATCATTTTGACCTAACCATTTTCGATAAACCTGGAAAGGAGAATGTTGTTGCATATTTTTTATCCAGGTTAGTTCTATCTGCAGATGAAGAAGAAATGGTGGATGACCAGCTCTCGGATGAACACCTCTTTTCTATCTCAGCACTCTCTCGATGGTTTTCTGACATAACTAACTATTTGGTTGCTGAAAAATTTCCTCCTAACCTCTCATCCAAGGAGAAGAGCAAGATCATCAGAAAAAACACCACTTTCACCTGGATTGGGGGAAATCTATTCAACCTAGGCCCTGACTAAATTCTCAAATCTTGCATGAGGGAGGACGAATTTTTTGACATCCTCTATGCATGTCATGATAGCCCTTGTGGATGCCACTTTTCTGCAAAAAGGAAAAAATTAAAAGCTTTGAAGGAAATTCAATATTGGCCTACCCTTCACCAAGATGCCAAAAGATACACTAGTAGGTGTGACTAGTGACAAAGGATGGGGAAACCTACACAGAGGGATGAGATTCCTTTGCACCCTTAAATGGATCTAGAGCCATTTGAGAAGTGGGTCATGGATTTTATTGGATGCATTGATCCACCATCTGGCAAGAAAAAGTATATCATAGTCTGCACTGACTACCTGACAAAGTGGGTTGAAACAAAAGCTGTAAAGTTAGAAACCGAGGAGAAGGTAGTAGAATTCCTGAGAGAGAATGTGTTCTACAAATTTGGATACCCTAGAGAATTAGTCACTGATCAAGGGGCACAATTCACTTCCCATATCATTGAGAATATTCTAAGGAAGCACAAGATAAAGCATAATACTTCCACTGCCTACCACACTCAAGAAAATGGCCAAGTGGAAGTGACCAACAAGGCCTTGAAGAATATCCTCACCAAGTTTGTGAGCAACATCAGCAATGATTGGGTGGACAGATTGGTAGAAGCTACTTCGGCCTACAACACTACTTGGAAAACAAAAACAGGGTTCACTCCTTATGACTTGGTCTATGGGAAGAAAGCTCTGCTTCCAATAGAATTTGAGTTCAACACCTTCAGGATGGTAGCTGAGTTAGACCTGGATATATCAAAGTCCCAACAAGTGAGGTTGCTACAATTAAATGGATTGGATGAGTTTAGGATGCAAGCACTCCTTCACAAAGAATTGATTCAACTGCAAAGTAAGGTCTGGAAGGACAAGCACATTAAGGATAATACCTTTCAAGAAGGAGATTGGGAATTTTTGTATGACACAAGGTTTAAGGATTTCAAAGGAAAACTAATGACAAGATGGTTGGAACCCTACAAAGTGGACAAATGTTATGATAATGGTGTAGTTCACATCAAAACCATAGATGAGGAGCAAATTCTGGTACTTTTCATTGGTTACAGGCTTAAAGGTTACAAAAATCCCCTATCTAAGAAAAAATAAAAATAAAGAGGCATGGGTAAAAACCTCTCTGAGGCGCCCAAGGCCAACTCTAGGGTTGAAAACCTCCATGAGGCAATCCTGGAGAAAAAAAAATTAAAAGTAAAAAAAAAATAGAAAATAAAATATCCTTGGGTGAAAACCTCTTGGAAGTGCCCAAGGGAGGTTTTTGGGTTGAAAACCTCTGTGGAGGCAGCCCACTTGCCTTAAAAAAATGGATAAATAGGAAAAATATCTATACGCTCATTTTTTTTTTTTTTAGGTTATTGATCAAAGATGGTTTTTGGATCCAAAGGAGAAATTTTTCCTCACTTCTCCCTCTCCTCTATTGGAATTATGATGCATTATGATTGCATATGTTGTCCTTGATGAAAATCACTTGTAAAACATGAAGTATATGGCTTCTGGAGAAGCAAAATGGTTTAGTAGAAAGTCTAGCAGAAGATGGATAAATTTCATATTTAAGGATCTATACGTGTGTTCATTCAAGAAAATCCGTGTATACACACGGATAAGAAGAAGAAAATTAGCATATGTATTTTGCGCTCTAAATTTATCATACCAGGGGTCCTTACAATGGTTTTAGCCCACATTATTGAGTGTTGTGTCCTCTATTTGATTTCGTCCAAGAATATCATCGACACTGGTGTGGTTTTGGCTCATGTTATTGGTAAAGGCATAAACTATATAAAAAGGTGAATATCATAATGTAAGGGTGTGCATGTGCATGGGTATTGAATGAATACTTCAATCTGAAGTATATCTGCATGGAATGGGTTACAGTTTATTACTAGATATGAAATAATGATGCACCTATGAATATAATGATGGATCATGATCTCTATAATATTCCTAAATTAGATTACTGCTAATAGTAATATTAATTTTACTTTTGAAATCTAGATGGATGAATAAATGGGCAATCATGCTCATGAATTGCTCAATAATGAATAAAAATCCATCATAGTGTGAAAAGGGGTCATGAAATAACCAAATCAAGCATCCACATGTGTGAACAATGTATAAACTATGTGGACAAGGTCAAGTTTGACCAAGTCAACAACATTTATTCTCAAAGAGTGGAGCCTAAATAAAGACAGCTCAATGTGAATGAAAATCAAGCTAGCTAGCCAAAATGAAGACACCTTGAGTGTGAAAGAGGTTGATCACTTGACCAAGTCAACCATGACCATATCAACAACGTAGTCTAGATGCATTGAACCTCTTTGAGGGACAATGCAGTTCTAGAAGGAAATTCTACATGTGAAAGGAGCTAAACTAATGAAGTGGTTTAGGGTTTTGACAAGACTCCAATCGTATAAAAGGAAGAGGAGAGCAGGATCTGAAGGTATTGTCTGCTTAGACATCCCTTGTTGGGTTTTCCTATTTAGGATTCCCACCTCATTCCTTGAGCATCTCTTGGAGGAGAATTCTTCCATATTGTCCACTATCAGGCTTGGGCCAAGCTTCACCTTACATCTACAGCATTGATCCTGTTGAGGGTTGGGTTTTCCTTGTGAGTTGCAGTAGTGGAAGACACTAGATCTGCTCAGATCTAGTCTATACAAGTGACTCTTCTTAGTGAGTGTCTCTTTTAACCTCCTAGAAGAGTGCATTAGCTGATTGAGCTTCAGATCCAAACCTTGGCATTAGGCCAAAGAATTCCTAGAGCCTACAACACAGTTTCTCTCCCTGGACTGCGTTATTTGCAAAGGAGAAGTTGCAGGGTGTTTTGTCTGCATTTTGGAGGAGAGATCTTCGGTGTTAGGATTCTTCCTCTCACTCTGGTGATCCATGGATTGGCCATCCAATCCATGTTAGTTTTAGATATGATCTATTATCTTATTGTATGCTTCAGAATTTTCTTAACATTTCTGCAGATCTGCAACTCTAGATCTCAGATCCAGTCTCTCTGCTTCATGATTTGCACAAAACCCTAAGAGGAATGTATAGATGAGCTCTTCTTGTACATAGATCTGAATCAGATCTATATTTTTATGTACATATCTACTCTAGATCTGAGTTATCATATAATGCTGCTTCATCCCCAATAAAATAACACTGTTGAGTTTGTGCAGAATTTTTCCATGGTTGTACCACCTCATTTCTGAGGATTTTTCCTATATTGTCTTATTATTTCTCTTGTACAATGTATGGGCTATAATGTACATATGATTTTCTGTTATACATCTGATTTCTGAACCCCTATATCAGCCTACTACTATTCTTCAATGGATCTGCGTTATTTCTGAAGAAGTCATTTGCATATACTTGTAGCCCCTCTATTTGGGTGTTTTCCATCTAGACTAGTTTGTGGGAGATCTGTTTAACCCACCTAGTTTGATTTTTTTTTCCTCTCCTTTTGGATTTAGATATTAGATGATCTTATCTAAGGGATCCAAGAGCTTCAAACTCATTTCTATGCACAAAATTCTCAGGAGTGCATTATTTCAGCAGGCTTGCTGAGTTTTTCCAATTTTGGAATATTACAATCTCTAGACCTGAAATGAATATGTATTTGATTGATCTATTTGCAAAAATTTTAGATCTGTGATCTGGAAAACTTTTGTTGAATTGAAGGGTAAGATCTGGGGTAACTATTTATTTTGAAGAGTTAAACAGTCCTGAAATGTTTATATATCTATACACATGTTTGTCTTGGTAAACGCACGTATATACACAGGTTCGTTTCAACAAAAGTGCAAATGGAATCTAGGGTTCTGTTGAAGAATGATGAAGGAAATCATTGAACAGTTTTACTGTGTTACTGTTGTCTATCAATAATGTCTTCATATAGATCTGGGTTGTTTGAGTATCGATAATGTTGCTAGTTAATTGTGATTAAAGATTAGTGATTTGTTGGTTGATTGATGATTCAGTGAATGATTTGATATAGTTATGAGTTTCAGTTTGATGTATGTTATTTGGGCTTAAATGAGTGGAGTGGGTCTAGTCTGAAAATATGATGAAAATATTCCTTCAAGTTGTGTTGTGTTGAAGTTGTTGGATCTAGTGTAAAAATTGATGAAACGTGGTCGACAGTGGTGTTGAGGGTTGGAGCCTTCAGTGAGGGGGTCATAGATCCCTTCCATTGGTTGTTGGTAAACGAGATTAGGGGGTAGTAGCTCCCTTCTAGGAGTGGCTGGTAAATGAGAGTAGGGGTTCGTAGCTCCCTTCCAGTGGTCGCTGGTAAACAAGATCAGGGGGTTTGAGCTCCCTTCCAGTAGAAGATGGAGAACGAGAGAAGGTTGCAGTCTTCTGAAGGTAGGTGCCTGCGTGCTAGTATGAGTCTATGCTAGTACAATATTGTAAGCAGTTTTCATTATAATAAATATTGAAGACAGAGATGACAACAACAACGGTTTTCCCTTGACTTGGGTTTCCACCTTAAATCATGGTGTCCGTGTGTGTTTCTTATGTGTAATGATTTATTCTGTTCTTACTTCACATGCTTACTACTTACTAAATGACTGATGAATGAATGATGCACTAATATAAGTAAATATTTATCTGCATAATAAAATCTCTGGACATACGCAAGTTTAATTAAAGATAGCCATTTGTGTACACTAGTTGGATTAATCAAATTCGCGTATAGAAATACGTAAAGAAAAAAAGTAAAGTTTATTGTGATTTATAAATACTAATTCACCCCCAACCCCCTCTTAGTATTTTTCCCAACAATTGGTATCAGAGCAAGTCCTTATATATAAGCTTGATCACTTGAAGGAGATCCATCACAATGGGAAGTCATGAAGGAGTATTTTCTGTCAGGCCACCATTGTTCAATGGAAGTAATCTATTATTATGGAAGATACGAACAAGATCTTATTTTCAAAGTCTTGGAGCAGACGTATGGAGAATCATGGAAGGAGGTTACCAGTATCCAGCAATTTTTCCTACATATGCAACAGAAAGGAAGAGATATGAAACCAATGCAAAATTTGTCAATGATTTATTAAGAAGTCTGTCAGAAACAAAATTTGTCAAATATATGCAGCTAAACATAGCAAAGGAAATATGGGACAATATTGTTCAGAGATATGAAGATGATGCAAAGGTAAAAAGTGCCAAACTTCAAACACTTAGAATTCAATATGAAAATATGAAAATGCATGATGATGAAAGTATTGCAATCTTTTTTTAGGAATAGATGATATTGTGAATTCTATGAGGAATATGGGTGAAGATATAAAAGACTCAAATTTAGTAGAGAATTTTTTTAGATCGCTAACCCAAAATTTCAAGTCAAAAGTACCAGCTATTGAAGAAAAGAAGGATCTGAAAACTCTTACAGTTCAACTTCATGGTATCCTGACTGCTTTTGAAATGAGAAAAGGTCACTCACAAGTTAGAGAAGCCGCATTTAATGCCTATGCAAAAGGAAAAGAAAAGGAAGTTCTCAAGGAATCAAGTTATATATCAGAAGAAGAAGACGAAAATTTTGTGAGGAGATCAACCAGGAACTGGAAGATTCAGAGGTAAGCTTCCCTTCAAGTGTTTTGCTTTTGGTAGAGTTGGTCATTACTGCTAATTGTTCTTATAAAGAAAATCATGATAAAGGGAAAATTTTGAAAAAGGAAGGAGTTTTTATACAAATGGAGATAATGATGGATTTTCAAATGAAGAAGAGGGAGATTTTGATCAAGATCTGCAAGTGCTCATGGAATGTACCATGGATGATGATAGTTCCGTAAGAGAAAGGAATATGGTTATCGAGATATTGCATAGATCAAGAAAGAAAGGATACTTTCATGGATGTTTTAACTCATTTTGGCATAAGGACACAAATTGCAAGTTAAGTATGATGAATAGATCTGAGAGATTGGAGAAGTTCCAGCACACAATAAGAAACTTCAAGCAAAGCTGGAAAAAGAAGAACCACCAGTCAAAAACGTAGGGAATATTGACCCTACTGTAGTCATCTATTTCTAAAGTTTACTTCTGATAATGACTGCAAGAGTGATGTGAGATACATTATAGGAATCTGTAATGGATCATCATTGGAGGAGAAATATATGGTGATTCCCATGCTTATTTTGGTCATTCTGGTTGTGTTTATTTCTAACAGTGCATCTAATGTGACAACATAAGACAAGTACAAAATATATAACTATAGGGGGATATGGAGTTGTGAAATTTTCATCATTTCACTTTCTATACGCGGGTTTCATGAACTAAAGCCACGTATATACACGAGTTCCATTGGAGACAGTTGTGTATGTTTTTCTATGATAATAAAAACAGAGAGGGAAACTCAAGAATAGTTTCTGATATTTTGTTGACAGTTATAATTTTCTTAATCTAATGTTGATGGTTATATATGCTGATATGATATTAAGTATTTATTATCTAATTAATGAAGATGCTTTTATGAATGAGTTGCTGTGGTTATCATGAGCATAGTTTTAGGGGGAGCATTAGCCTTGATGAGAATAATGCATTGTTGGCATTATGTTGGTTGCTGAATATGATCTCTCTCTTGAGATATTTTGGTCATGGTTATAAAAATTCATATCTGTAATTTGATGTAAAGATCATGTTGAGACCTATTATGTAAATATTTTCAGATTCAGTCATGTATGGACTTTTTCAAATATGTAAACCCCCTTGGTTGGGTAGTTGAGTCAAATTTGTAAACCCACTTGGTTGGGTAGTTGAGCCAAATATGTAATTCCACTTAGTTGGATTATTGATGTAAGTATGAGTCCTTGGTGATATAAAAGGTCATACTCAGTTGAGTTATAGAGCCATGTAATTCATTGAAAAAAACATGTTTAAAGATTCAACATGTGCTCAGGGGGAGCATAGTCAATATAGTGCACATTAGATCTACAACGCTCTTCTTTCTACAAGGAAAGAGAAACCTTTTTTTGGTATTGGTTCAAACTTTGCTCTTGATGTCAAAGGGGAAGAGAATGTTGGTTTTTTAATAATTCTTATGCCTTATTTTGATGTATCTTTCAGGTATCTACAGGTTGTGGTGATCAAACACCAACATGGTTGCCATCGAGTCCAGAGGGGGAGATTGTTGGCATTATAATTCATTATGATTTCATATGTTGTCCTTGATGGAAAATCACCTTTAAAAGATGAAGTATATGGATTATGGAGAAGCATAGTGGTTTAGAAGAAGATGGATAAAGTTCATATTTAAGGATCTATATGCCCGTTCATTCAGGAAAAGTCACGTATACACGCAGATAAGAAGAAGAAAATTAGCATATTCCTTTTTCGCTCTAAATTTATGATACCAGGGGTCCTTACCATTGTTTTAGCCCATAGTAATGAGAGATGTGTCATCTATTTGATTTCGTAGAATATTTCCATCGACAATGGTGTGGTTTTGGCTCATGGTATTGGTAAAGGCTCAAACTATAAAAGAAGGTGAAGATCATGGTGCAAGGGTGTGCATGTGTATGGGTATTAAATGCATACTTCACTTTGAAGTATATCTGCATGGAATGGGTTACAGTTTATTGCTAGATATGAAATAATGACGCACCTATGAATACAATGATGGATCAGGATCTCTAGACCTAAAATGACTATGTATTTTCTTGATCTATTTGTTAGATGTTTAGATCTATGATCCGGTGAATGTTTGCTAAGGTGAAGGGTAAAATCCGAGTTGATTATTTAATCTGAAGAGTTGCGCAGTCCTAAAATTATTGTAGATATATACATAGGCTAGTCTGGGTAAACTTGCGTATATACACATGTTCGTTTCAACAAAGCACGTGTGGAATCTAGGGTTTTTCTGAAGAATGCTGAAGAAAATCTCTGATCAGTTTGACTATGTTATTGTTGTTTGTCAACGATGTCTTCATATAGATTTGGGTTGTTTGAGTATTGATAATGCTACTAATTGATTGTGATTAAAGATCAGTGATTGGTTTGTTGATTAATGATTCAATGAATGATTTGATATAGTTATGAGTTTTAGTTTGATGTATGTTATTTGGGCTTAAATGAGTGGATTGGGTCCAGTCTAAAAATATGATGAAAAGAGGCCTACAAGTTGTGTTATGTTGAAGCTGTCCGATCTAGTGTGAAAATTGATGAAAAATGGTTTGTGGTGGTGCTGAGGGTTGGAGCCTTCAGTGAGGGGGTCGTAGCTCCCTTCTAGTGGTTTATGGTAAACGAGATCAGGGGGTAGTAGCTCCCTTCCAGGAGTGGTTGGTAAATAAGAGTAGGGGTTTGTAGCTCCCTTCTAGTGGTAGTTGGTAAACGAGATTAAGGGGTTGGAGCTCCCTTCTAGTAGAAGTTGGAGAATGAGAGAAGGTTGGAGCCTTCTGCAGGTAGGTGCCTACATGCTGGTATGAGTCTGCACCACTACAAGATTGTAAGAAGTTTTCTTTATAATAAATATTGAATACAAATACGACAACAACGGTGGTTTTCTCCCGACTTGGGTTTCCACCTTAAATATTGGTGTTCATGTGTGTTGCTTATGTGTAATGATTTATTTTGTTCTTACTACACATGATTACTACTTACTAAATGAATGATGAATGAATGATGCACTGATCTAAGTAAATATTTATCTACATAATAAGATCTCTGGACATACACAAGTTTCATTAAAGATAGTCGTGTGTATATGCTATTTGGATTAATCAAATTCACGTACAGAAATCAGTAAAGAAAAATTAAAGTTTATTGTGAGTTATAAATATTGATTCAACCACCCCCCCTCCCCCCCCCTCTCAGTATTTTTCCCAATATCCTCTGATTACAAACTCCATGGAAAACTCCAGCATGCACCCATTCATTCATTTCACCCCTCAAATAGACAGAAAATCCCTCTTTTTTTTTCTGACTATAATTACTATAGGAAAGTCTAGCAGCTACAGGATTGCTGTAGCACTACAGAAAACTATTTTAAATTTGATATGAAACTTATTTATTGGGAAAGGATCTCTCTCAAAGATTTCTAAAATTCAAGGAGAGAGTTATCATTTATCTTTTGCCTATACCTATGTTGACGAGAAAATATGTCCGGCCAACAGTAGGGGATCTCCCCGGTAGAAAGTCCCAATTAGACTTTGAACCGTTTGGAGTAGGGATCCCGTCCGGGGTATGGGTCCGGCTACCGCTTAAAAGGCTTTCTCTTCGGTCTCGAACAACCTGATTGAATCTGCAAACATACACTCATTCACATGATACAGAATACATGACTGATGTATCAAACCAATATATGACACTGTGCGTAGCAAGGTAATAGACGAAATGCATACGCCCAGGAAGTGTTGTCAGCAACACATCTATGAGGTAATGCATGTAAGATAATCTGACCACCAAAGAAACAGTTCTTAATGGCGAGAATATCCCTTAACTCTCCGAAAGATATAACGAAATGCTAATAAAATAGTTCATTAACATTCATCATACAAATAAGTAGTAAACTTAAGCATCATCAATACAATCACAGATAGCTATGGAGCATGAATGATACTATTAATAACACAGATTCATTAATCAACGATATTCTGAAACTGTACGCAGAATACACACAGTGTTGTCACAGCTAAACACATCATCCAATCAAAGGGGTTTTAACAAGTATTTGTATTACATATGCCAAGAGTATGGTTCTTCAATTACAATGCAATATTGCTTTTCAGTCCACAAAAGAGAAGCCCTTAACTATGTGCCCCGCAGGGGTATTTATAGATTCAAAACACGCCCTTCAGGATTTCCGACGCTTCAACTTCCCGACAGTTCAGCTTCCCTGCGACCTTTGCCGAACATGCGACCTGCGACTTAGGTGCCGATGCGACCTGCGACCTAGGTGTCTATGCGACCTGCGACCTGGGTGCCGGTGCGACCTGCGACATGGGGACGGTTGCGACTCGCGCCTGAAAAGCTTAGCTATGGAGGTGGTTGTGTGATTGAGGTTTCTGGAACGTCAAATTTCTTGCCCTTGAGGAAATCTCGCCAAGTCTGGTAATCCGCTGTTATAGGGGCGACAAGAGGGGTTTCTTCTTTTATTCGATGCATACATTCTAGGGCATTCGGTATCAGAGTCTCCTTCTTCTGAGAGATCAGGATTGAGAGGGAGGCAAGCTTGGTATAGATTTGTACTGGAGTGACAAGCAACCGATTTAGGTTCTCTTGTGATGCCTCGAATTCTGGTGCGGCAGCAGCTTGTCTCACGGGTTGCAGAAAAGACTGAATTTCCTGCTCTACCTGCTCCCAGTCTTTAGTTTCATCCAGTGCCCATAACGACGGAATGTGATGAAGAGCGTTCATG